>JZKD02S0743421.1:129817-161169 GCA_000966675.3 Picea glauca
TATTAGGTCATCTTACATCCGCCTTATTCTATTTTATTGAAAGGTCTTATTAATATTGACCTTTATTACATCCGAATACATTGATCTACCTATGTGCGGGTTAGGACCTTAACAATTAATGGATGAATATCAAGACCTATATGCTCATACTAAAGGAGGAAAGAAAATGTATCATTTCCAAAAGGAGACCCATCCTCATAAATAATCTCACTCCCCAAGGAGATTCACCTATAAAGAATCTCACCCTCCAAGGATATTCCAGAAATATCAAAAGGTGAAAAGAAAAGAAAAAGACTTCTTCCCTTATCAATGCTATCATTGTGATAAGATGGGACACATTTCTAAGAATTGTCCTTCCAAAAGGGAAGAATACAAGAAGAGAAACAACAAAAGACATCATGCCCATGCAGTTGAAGATGATGAGCAACCCAAGAAGGTGACTAAACAAGAAATTGAAGATTGTGTTTTGTTTTCCGCCCTCTCAAGATATGTAAGGATGGTCTGTCAAATTAAGGATGCTCTTTTAGAGTACCACAAAATGTTGTTGTTACACCTACCTCATTCTATTTCCATGTGATGATGTTGTTGTCTCAGCCTCATGTTGATGATGTTTTTGTATCAGCCTTTTGTTGTTGATGATGATGATGTATCAGCCTCATGCTGTTTTTGATGATGTTGTACTAAACTCATGTTGTTAATGATGGTGTTGGTGGTGTTGTTTCCTTATCAGTATGCTAATTGATGTTGATGCATATGATGACGATGATGTTATTCCAACTCCATGTTGTGAACAATGATGTTATTGATGATGAGAAAAACTTCTGATGATTTGTAGACATGCTAATCAAGTTCTATATGTTGATGATTTTGTTGCCCTGTCTCTCTCCTGATGATGGTCTATTGGGTTATGTCAGTAGAATACCCTTCTTGTTAAGGGGGAGTTTTGAAATATTGTAACTGCGAAGAATATTCTAATTATAATTGAGTTATCATTATATAGATCAAATCCCCTTTTTTGGATTGATCATGTCAGGTCTTGCATAAGTCCAAATCCCCTATTGTGGATTGGTCAAACCATATTTATATGGTGGTATTTAATAATTCGGCCTCTAGGGTTTATTAAAGTGGTTTTAACCACTATTGGAAGAATTTGGCCCTACCTAGTGAAGAGACATAACCCTAGTGCCCCTTAGCTAGTATAAACAAGTGATGATGGCACCTCATTCACTCACTCACTCAAGTCACTCATCTAGTGTGCACGTTTTGGAGGTAGTTGCAATTAAAAGAAGGAGGAGAGAGAGGCGCATGCTTAGTCTTGGTTATTCTTGGTGGTTTTTTCTAAGTTTTGGCATTGTATTGGCAATCTATTATTGAGGAATTTTTGTTGGGTTTTCTCCCCCATGAGAGTTTCTCGAGATAAAATGTTGTGTACCTTGTGATTGTGTTTCTTTCAGTGATACTTTGCTATTATTTTGTAGTAAATTGAAAAGAACTTAATAGCAGCTCTAAATTTAATAGTATGCACCTGCTTTTTTGTCAAGAGTTGTGGTTCCAACTTTTAAGGAATTTATTCATAAGTTCCTTGAAGTGTACTTAGATGATTGGATTGTGTTAGTCTACTGAAGGATCACATAGAAGTACTCAGGTTAATGTTGGATAGGTGTAGACAATAACATATTTTGTTGAATTTGAAAAAGTGTATTTTTTGTGCACCTTTTGGAATTTTGTTGGGCCATGTGGTCTGCAAGCAAGGCTTATTAGTAGATCCTATCAAGATTGTAGTAATTATGGATTTACAACCACCTACATTGGTTAGACAGTTGAGGGAAACTCTAGGTCACACGGGATATTAAAGGAAGTTTATCAAAGTCTATGCATATATTACAAAACCTATGAAGAAGTTGTTGAAGAAGGAAGTGAAGTTATAGTGGAATGAGGACTGTCATAAGGTTTTGGACACCTTAAAACAAAAATTAGTGACCGCACCAATTTTGATATTTCCGGATTGGAACAAGGAATTCCATGTTCATGTATATGCTTCATCCATAGCTTTGGGCACAGTACTGTATCAACCATGGGAAGGAGACATATATCACCCAATTGCTTTTGCAAGTAGGAAGTTGTCGATAGTAGAGAAGAATTATACTACAACGGAGCAGTAAGGATTGGTAATGGTATATTCGTTATCAAAATTTTGACATTATTTATTGCGTTCTCACTTTAATATGTATAAAGACCATTATGCATTAAAATACTTAGTGAAAAATCCAGTGTTGGGGGGGAGAATGTGCAGGTGGTTACTGATATTTCAGGAACATGATTTTGAGGTTGTTGTGGAACCAAGGAAGTTGAATGTAGGACCCGGTATATTATGGTGCATACTATCAGGAGAAGATGCAGGGAATCTAGATGACATCTTGTCAGATGCACAATTATTTGTAGTTAAGATGGTGGATGACTACTTTGCAGATATCATACAATTCATAAGTACAGGAATGGCCCCATCAGACATGACAATCGCATAGAAGAAAAAATTAGTGGTTAAAGCAGCAGACTATCAGCTCATTGCAGGGAACTTATACAAGTTAGGTGCAAATGGAATATTGAGATGATGTGTGTTGGAGCATGAAAGGCATATGATACTCACAGAAGCACATGAATGGATTATAGGAGGACACTATGCAGGCAAAATGACTACACAAAAGATTTTGTGCACAGGGCTCTAGTGGCCCACGCTCCATAGGGATGCTAAAGAATATTGTCAGGAATGTGATGTATGTAAAAGGGTGGGAAATCCATCAAGGAGGGATGAAATACCTTTGCACCCATAGGTTACGTTGCAAGCATTTGATAAATGGGTAATATACTTTGTGGGGCCAATCAACCCATCTGCAAGAAAATTGGAAGTGAGGTACATAATCACTATGACAGAGTATTTGACCAGATGGGCAGAAGCAGCACCAATCATAGACTGCACCGCGGAGACTTTTGCACGGTTTCTATTTCATAATGTAGTCAGATGTTCATGCATATTGCTTAGTGATCAAGGAACACACTTCCTGAACCAGAAAATTGTTGCATTGACTGAGGAATTTCAAATCCATCACCAAAAGAGTGTGTCGTATCACCCTCAAGCTAATGGGACAACAGAATATTTTAATAAAATTTTGGAGAATGCTTTAATGAATACCTACAATGTAGGAGGAGATGATTGGGACTTAAGGGTTCTTGTAGTTTTGTTGGCATACAAGACTACAAGAAAGAAGTTTACAGGGTGGACACCTTTTAGGTTGGTCTATGGGAAAGAAGCATTGATGTCAAGGGAGTTTATCCTACCTATCCTATGCCTTGCAGTGTTTACTGATCTTTCGTATTATGGTGTAGTAGAGGAGAGATTTTCATAGTTATTACATCTTGAGGAAGATCGGTTTGTCACAGGCTTCCATTAGCAAGTTCAAAAGGCAAGGGAAAAGGCATGGCATGATAGACATATTAAACAGAAAAAGTTCCAAGTGGGAGACTTAGTATTACTCTATGACAGTAAATTTATGTAGCATCTAGGAAAGTTTTGAATGCATTAGCTAGGACATTATGTGATTCAGCATGTGACGGAGGCAGGTGCTACGTAGTTGGAAACCTTGAATAGAGAATCCCTAGGAGGAATGGTGAATGGGAGTCAGCTGAAACTCTATAGATATGGTTGACCATCTGCACATTAATCTAAACTACATGAGAACACATGTATCATAGTAGTTGTACTAAAGTAGGAAGGTAAAATAAAAAAAACAAACCAAAAAAAAGAAAAAGGAAGAAAACAAATAAAAAGGGGAAAACCGAGAAATACAAAGGTAAGTAAGAAGAAGTATAACGCAGAAAAAAGGGGATTATCACACAGTTAACAGAAAAAATGCAGAGTCAGTTAAGTGCGTGCAAAATTCAAGTGCGGGATAGAAATTTTTAATGGCATTAAAGCACAGAAATGGAAATTAAGAATCCATAAATAACGAAGTGTACTGGAAAGGTTAGTCATAAATAGAAGGCATTGTCGAGGATCGGGACAAACTGGAAAATACAAGGAAACATCTGGTGGAGGATTTTGCACTAATTCCACGGTAAGAAAATTATTAATGGTTGATTCTAACTAGATTCAACACTTCCAATGAGCGCAAAATTAATTATACAATTATCGAAAGGGTGATAAAATCATACGATGGCCAACGGAAAAGGTTATGTGCATTTGATAAAGAATTGTGAGTAGATAGAATGAACCATAGCTTAACCACATTCAAACGAGAAATATCACAGAACATTCATTGAACGCAGATGCAGATAACAATGGAACTATCGAAAGTTGGAGAACCATCAACTACAGCATGCAAGCAACCAAATATACCATCAGTTGCACCAGTGGTCGAGGAAACACCCAGAGCTTAGGCTTCCCATGCGAGTTTTCACATGGATTATATACCACCACAAAAAGACATTGCACCTCAAGTTAAACTGCCCACGGATGGGAAATACCCATTGGTCACACCAGAAATACCAGTTGGTGTAATTGTTGAAGGGGACATGCTAGGGAATATTGTTGCCCTGAAATTTGCAGTTCATGATATCACATATGAACATAAGTTTCCAGAGTTGGAAAGGGAAAAGTATTTGTGCACCAAAAGTGTACCAAGGATAGGATTGATTCTCCTCGAACCACAGACTTGGGTGATGGGACTAGAAAAATAAAGCATATTGACCCTGCTAGAGATCCCACATTTTGGCCAAAGTATGGAAATAAACGCTTGTGTCAAAATGACACTAAGCTACATCCACAAAGGGATGGTATGGATAGATCCACTAGTATCGATTGATACCTAATTAATTGCACAGATCACAGGTTTTCCAACAGCACGAGTAGATCTGGCAACCTTATTCTCAAATAAGTCGGGGGAGAAAGCATTATCATAAGCCACGAAGGATAAGTTTAACACCTTTAGAGGGAAGAGGGGGTTGGATGTTGAAAACATCAGTGATGATGGTGTGCGATTTGAAATGTAGATTTTTTCCTACAAATCGTTGAGAAAATGTCGCTAGGACCAAGTGACAGTCGTAGTAATCACAGCCGCAGAAAAATGTGTAGAGGGGGTCCAAATGAATTGGACCACCTTTTTGGTGAATCATTTTTTGATAGACTACATAGAATCCTAGGAGAAATGCACAGAGTTTCATTATGTTTGCCTTCTTATTTGATTGAGCTATTTGGATGGAAGGAGCCCAATCCTTACCAATGGATGAGAGTAGCCAGCAGAGGTAATGCAGTTGTGTGGTATGCCAACCTATGGCATACAATGAAAAAGAGGAGACAAATAGATAGCAATGTTATGTTCTATGTCTATTTCGACATGATCATGTACGTTGTAGAACATACGTCGCACATCACAGTACAGAAAGTAGAAACATACCAAGAAATTGTGTGATTTAAAGCAAGAATGCATCACATGTACATTCAGGAAAAAGGGACCATGTGCACCAATGGTTGTCAACCAGCTACAAATTAATAGAAAATGATGTATGTCTAATCGCTAATGATTGGGAAGAGTGGAAAATCCTAGCAAAATAAACATGCCACCCAAAAGAGGAGGAAGAACTAGACGAATGACAGGGAAATGGGAAAAACAATGGCACAGGGGATACGTCGGGACCATCAGTAGGAGAAGTGCAGTCCACAATCCCAAGAGCAGGGATTAAAATAAAAGACAAGGGGAAAGGTCCAGCTAGAAATCCGCACAAAAAGATGAAAGTGCACAAGGTACCCCCTATATATAATCTAACGGATGATGACATGGACAGAATTGGCTACCAAGTATGAAATGTCATAGAAAAGGGCATTGAGGAAGCAACAAAGAAATAAGCAGAACTAAATCAGCGTATTCCAATTAACACAATTGCAGCAGCTCTTGGAAGCAGCCAGAATAAAACCAGAGTGTAGATTAGAGGAAGGATCGTCCATGAGTTCGGTGGAGGAAGCAGAGGTTACTAATTAAGTCTTGGTCGAGTTAGCAGTCGGGTGCAGAGTGATAGAGATCCAAACATATGCAGTTGATTTACTGACACCTGAACTGCAAGAACAAATGAAAACATTGAGTCATCTAAACATATTGGTGTCACAAATGCCTATCCATAGACTACCAAGATTGCAGGTAAGAATTATGCATGAGATCAAGCTCTGCACAGATTTAGCAACCAGAGAATTGACCAAAGCAACAGATGAGAGGGATGAAATGTAGCAACAGTACGCAACTACTCTGCAAGAAAAGAGCGAAGATGAAGAAAAAGTGGAAGGAACGATGAAGGAGAGGAATGAGGCTGAGGAAAGCGCTAAGAAAGCCTTAGAAGAGAAGGATGAAGTCGATCAAATGGCACAGAAGACACAAGCGGTCGTCCAAAAGTTGCATAAGGAAATTCCATAAGTCTTATTAGTAGTGGAGGACACCATGGAATAAAAGGCTTCCAAGATTAGCGAAGTCAGTAAAATATTCCGCACAAGTATTAAGGACTTTCAATTGTTCACAGTGCTAGGAACATCATCAGAAGAAAGGGTAGGAAGAGAAATAACAACGATGACAACAGTAGAAAATATCAAGAAGCTAGAGGGGCAATGTGCAAAGCTCTATGAGGAAAGTGCACAAATATGGACCAACCTGGTAGAGGATCCAAAAATTAAGGTTGTGGAAACCAGATTGAGGGATGCGCTAGAAAAAGCACAGAATGTGTCAGAGAGCATAAACACTCTCCTGCCTGATGAACAAATGATGACCATTTGGCACAAAGGCAGTCTTATGATGAAATCAAAAAGTTAAGGGAGCAACAGAAGATCCTTCAGCAGCGATTAGGACCATTTTCAAGATGAAGCACTAAGGGTTATAGGACGGTTGGAAACTGTGTAAGGATAAGTGAAGCAAGAAACGCAAAATATAGAAGAGAAACTCACGCTCCCGATAGCACAGGGTGTAGAGAAGAGTTTGTAAACAAAGGACGGAATAACAAAGGCTGTTGCGACAGTAAAGGATACCTCCCAAAATTTCACAGAGGCATGGAGGAGTGTGCAATAGGCCTAAGTAGCTCAGTATGAGCCACAGATGAGTGTTGGGGGCTTGTTTGACAAACATTTTTTATACAGATTTTCATGAAAATCCTAAGCATGGAGGATATGCACAACAGAAGAAGAAAGAAGACAAGGAAGGAGCGAAGTGCACAGCAAAGGCACATTCAAACTTGGGAGTGTGTAGTAGAGGCACATGCAGGAGTGTAGTGCGCAGTAAGAACATACTTAGCCGAGAATAAAGCAGGAGAACAAAGCAAGAGAAGAAAGTGGGCAAAAAGGAAGGATAGCAGTTCAACATGACAAAAGAAAAAAGACACACAGAAGCAGGAGGAATAGTAGTCGACCAACAAATGTGAAGAGAGTAGTAAATTGAGGAGAAAGAAAATCACAGAGGGAAGAGAGTAGTTGACCAACAAATATGAACTGCTAAAATTGAGCTCTAAGAATGGAAACTCGACTAAATAATTGCAATAGTTAATTTTCATCAACCATTGATCTCAAAAGTTAGAGTGAAATGGGTGGTGGACATTCTGGATTTGTTATGATTCTTCAATTCCATTAGAATTCAATTACAGACAGTAATTTAAACCATAACTAAGCAAGTACATGGATATTAATAAACCACAAATAATTATCTTTGATCTGTGCATTCATACAAACCAATGACAATTAAAACCAAGCATAACAACCAATGACATAGAACACAAAAACAATTACCTTGGAAACCCAAATGGGGAAACCATCTTCAAATGGGGCTCAGCCTATTCATCTCGACAATCTCTGCTACATTTTTTTCCTAGAATTCTATGCATCTTCCTCTTTGGCTAGAAGACCCTTTGGGAGTGAAATTATGTGAGGAAATAGGGAGAGTTGAGGTAATGGCAAGGCCAACAATATGACATTTTGTTTCCCATTCCTCAACCTATTCTCTCCTATATTTATTTTTTTCCTTTTATTTAATTCTCATTTTTTTCTCACATTCATTTTGTCTTACTCAACTTTACATTTATTTGTCTTTTACATAGTTTAGATATCCATCATAAATTGTCGAATTGTCTTGCAAATATTGAGTCTTACCCATTCATTGGTTTGAATCCATTTCAGATCACCTGAATGGGGTATTTCTATGGCTAATGAGTATCATTCATTGATGAAGAATGGAACATGGGATTTAGTTCCTCAATCATAAGTAAAGAATAAATAACACAATTTACATCTGAAGGAACTATTGAACGGCATAAGGCTTGATTGGTAGTGAAAGGTTTTTCTTAGCAAGAAGGCATCGACTGCACTAAAACATTTTCCTATGTTACAAAGATTAATGTTATTCTACTGATTCTTTCACCTATTTCTCATTTTGTATGGAAGGTACATCAAATAGATGTTAGAAGTGATTTCTCTACATGTTAATCACTTAGGATATTTACATGGATCAAAACACCGAGCTTTAAAAAGATGGCAATCTTATTTTTTGACTGAAGAAATCCTTGTATGGTTTGAAATAAGTCCCCTAGGTCGTGGTATGGGAAAATTGATTGTTTTTTCCTCAATATTAGTTTCAAATTTTTTGGATTGGATAACATTATTTATGTATTACATGTTTATAGTGAAACATTAATTATTTCATTCTATGTGCATGACTTGGTCATTATTGAAAGAAGGTTGATTTGATTTTGGTTTTGAAGAAACAATTAGTAGTTACATTTGAGATGAGGACCTTGGCATGTTACATTTCTTTTTGGGCATCCAAGTATTACAATGGGTCGTGGTAACTTTATTTCTCAACCTAAATATGTGTTAAACCTTTTACAAAAGTTTATAATGGAAGACGATAAATAATTGATAAATCTTATTAGTTGGGACTGAAGCTAATCAAGGAGTGTGATTCTTCGAATTTCGATGCTACACTTTATCAATAGCATGTTTGTAGCCTTAACTATTTAACTCACAGTCAACCTGATATTTCTTTTGTTATTGGTGTGGTTTCTTAGTTTGTGTAGGATACACAAGAAAATCACCCCAAGGCCACAAAGAGAATTGTTCATTATATCAAGGGCACTTACAATCTTAGTATAAAATATTGCAGTGACAAAGTGAACCAATTGGCGAGTTACATTGACTAATATTGGGATAGAGATGGCGATGATGAGAGATCCAAAAGTCCACATCTAGATATGTGTTTTGTCTTGGCTCTAGACCCATAGTATGGTCTTGTAAATATCAGAAGGTGGTATCTCTTTAAACCATAGAAGCAAAATATTATGGTGTAGTAAATGTTGGCACAAAGGTAGTATGGATTGGACATATCATGGAAAAACTTGGTTTTCAATCCAAGACATTGATTATGGTATATTGTGACAATCTGAGTGTGATACAATTTGCAGAGAACCATGTTGAACATAGTGAGATCAAGCATGTCGAGCCTCATGCTCATTACTTAAAATAGTTGGTATAAGATAATGTTAGAATATTTTTTATTGTGGGACAAATAATTAGGTTGTTGATATATTTACAAATCCTCTATCATAAGCTAAGTTTGTGAAGCTTTAGGTTATGTTTGAGCTTTAGAAAGTTGCAATTATGGGGAGTTGTATAGAAGTAATTTCACCTCCTAAATTTCCAAAGCATTGTGTTGATATGAGGGTGTTGGAATAGTAGTCTAAGCCAGTTCACCACACTTTTCAATATTCTAGAGACAGTTGGTTATTAGTTGACTAGGAGAGTCAACTAAGTGGTCGATGGAGTGATCAACTGACTTGTCAAGCAATTAGACCAAAGCAATCGACTGGTATGCAAAACAAGATAGAAATTAAGGATTTTTTTATGTGCCCTCACTAATCTATGTGGACCTTGTATTCCTCACTTCAAGGGAGTTGGTTACATTTTGGTGCTATATAAGATGGCCTTATGGGTCGATTTGTGAATGAAAAAGTGTGATATGTGTTATGTATGGAAATATTTTGGTTTCTTACATTTATATGCATGTTGAGCTATGTTCAATTGTGTTTAAGTGTTGCAACAATGTTTTAGACACCACCTATTTCTAAAAACAACTAGTTATATGATCTACCTAATCCTCTGGTCCTCCAATAGTGTATTTCTCATGAAGCATTCAGTACTATGGTAAGTTTAATGATTTATGTAATCACAAATATTACACTATAAATGTAAATATATGTTGGATTACTAAGAGGGGGGGTGAATCAATAATAGAGCAAAATAATCCTTTTTACCACAGTATGTAAGTGTTATATGTCTTTATGACCAATGTAACACTATCATCCAATAAGTGTGGAGTAAATAAACCATAAACAATGAACAATCACACACATGCACACATGCACAATACACCAGTATTTTTACGTGGAAACCTAATGTGAGAGAAAATCACGAAATGTTTTTTTCTTATATGTCTTTAAGAATTACATTCATTGGAAGCACCAACTTCCTTTGTTCTTCAGCTGCAACTAGAAGGAGGCTCCAACCCCCTAAGTTTTCAATATAAAACATGAGGGAAGCTCCAACTCCCCATTTCTCTAACTATAACCAGAAGGAGGCTATAACCCCCTATGTTCTCAGGCTACAACCGGAAGGTGGCTACAACCACCTATCCTTGCCCTGTCTTGCCACCCTGAAATATAAGTAAGATGTTGAAACCACTGTCACATTGTCTCTATGAAATATATTATTTTAAACCTATAACAGTATGAGCCAACAACCTATAACCAACCTATGCCATTGTCTTGTAACCAACATCTACCTGTATTCATCTTGTACCAATCAAAATCCAATAGGTACGCGACCTATCTGTGTTGCAGCAGGCGTATGCATATGCTCTGTCTGTATTGCAGCCCATGTATGTACGTGGCATGTATATACTGTAGCATGTGTACGCCTTCTAAAATCTGGGGTTTTCACTTTTGTTGAAACTCAAACACTTTGTTGCCTCTTGTCAACTCAACCTACAACCTGTCACTGTGTCCAACCTATAGTTGTACCCTATGCAGACATTCTCATACATATCCCTTAACAAACTGTATCTATATCTCTCTAGTCATGTGCCATACAAGTATAATCATGAACAAGTGTAATAACCCTCACATGGACTAGACACCAAACCCTTACTGATATGTAGCATGTCAATACATCAACCACTTCACAAATACAAGCTTTCAACCATGTACCACAAAAAACCTTAACCATATGAGAAGAAATACAAGATGTGCCTCAACACTAACAAGATGTATCAATGATAAATATTGATTATATGAACACTGTATTTTCGTAGATCTTAGTTATACAGAAAGTCCCATGCAGCCAATAATATCTCTAGGAAAAATCCTCAAATGCCCATAACCATTTCTCATGTAGACAAAAAAAATCCAACTACTCATAGAAATAAGGCATACCTTTTGAACCAGTAGATAGATTTGATGTACTTGATCAATATAGACCTTCCTGGGAGCTTGCTTTCAGACTCTAGAGACCTGGAATCTTCATCTTCTCAAGTTTTTATGGATTTACTCTCATGTATGCACCATATTATATTGTTATCCCATGTATGTACGCACCATATTATATTGTTATCCCAAGTATGTACGCACCCTATTACACTGTTAGCCCATGTACATCTCATAAAATAGGGTTTTTTAGTGTATCTGAAACTCTGAAACTTTCGTCGTCGACCCTTTGTGCTACCTCGGACTTGTGCAACTTTAGATGTATCAATGAGTACCTGCAATAAACCTTACACAATAATATATATCCAATGTGCTCAATAGGTGTTAATAGGATATCCTTGCTCTCTTATTTATACTTCCATGTAGCTCCCTCACGGGGTTACCATCTAACCAACTTAACCCAATTTCCTTCTTTTCGGGCTAACCCACTTTTCTACAAATAGTAAATTCTCCACTTCCAGTTGCAACTAATTTATTTTCAATTATTTTCTTATTGCAACAACTTAACCCATGATTAACTCCTAGTTTCACTCACTTGACTAGTCAACTTCTTCTAGGAGCTTCTAGAATAATTTGACTCCTTTGACCTTCTAAATAACTCGTGAGGTTTCTGCAACTTCACAAGGCCATAACTCTCTAACCGTGAGGAGTTATGTGGTGTTCCACGTATCACCCGGCTACCGAAATTTGCTATGAGAGTTGCTTCAAGGGTTGACCTCAATGAAAACTAACCTAATTAATCAAAAATCTACCCCTCTGGCATTAATGGAAACACTGAAGTCATATTGAGTATGCTCTCTCTGTGACCATGTCTCCCCCTATAAACATGCCTCTTTTCTCTCTCTCTAAGAATCTAACTCTTTGTCCTGCATCTGGTGAATCTCTCCCCCTTTGACATCAATAGAAAAGGTAACTTCTTTTCTGGGGATACTCCCCCTAAATGAATTGTCCTTGGGGTTGCTCCCCCTGACTGAATTGTTCCTGAACATGCTCCCCCAACCTTAACTATCCTCTTGATGGTGCTTCCTCGTGTAAATCTAAAACATATAATATAAGAATTCAAAAGCATTCATTTTGGAGTAGAAATTACTTTGAGTCTCTGGCGAAGATACTCAAAATATTCCCTTGGAAGCGGTTTTGTGAAGATATTTTCAACATGCTCTTTTGATCCTACATATTCAACTATAATGTTCTTCGCTGCAACCTATTCCCATATTCAACTATAATGTTCTTCGCTGCAACCTATTCCCATAGAAAGTGATACTTGATTGGAATGTGCTTCGTCTTCGAGTGCATCATTGGATTCTTTGATATATTGATAGCGCTTGTACTATCACAATATATAGGAATGGGATCGTCATACTCAACTTGTATATATGTCAAAGTTTGTTTCATCCATAGAGCATGTGTACAACATGTTTCTGCTACAATATACTTTGCTTCGGTTGTAGACAATGATATTGATGATTGTTTCTTGCTTATCCAAGATACCAAACACTCACCCAAGTAGAATTTCGCTCCACTGGTGCTTCATCGGTCATCAATGCAACCTGCTCAATCTGTATCTATGTAAACAATAATTGATAGATCCTTTTCTTTTGGATACCATAATCCAAACTCTTATGTGCCCTTGAGAAATCTGAAAATCCTCTTCACTGCTAGAACATGTGATTCCTTTGGTTCTGCTTGAAATTGTGCCACCTATCCAACTATATGCATTACATTTGTTCTGGATGTTGTCACATAAAGTAAGTTTTCAATCATTGACATGTACTTCCTCTAATATGTAGACTTTGAATCATCATATTTGTTCAACTTGCAACTAGTTTGCATAGGAGTGTTAACTGGTTTGTAATATTCTATTCCGAACCTCTTTAGCATTTCTTTGATATACTTAGTTTGAGAAATAAAAATGCCTTGGTTTATTTGACATATCTGAAGACCCAGAAAGAAGGATAGTTCTCCAGGTGTGACATTTCAAATTCATTATGCATATCCTTTGCAAATTGTTGGCTTAAGTTGTCATCATCACTTCCAAAAATAATATCATCAACATAAACTTCAATTAATAAAATATTATCTTGAGTTACCTTGATGTAGAGGTTGTTGTCTGCATTTCCTTTTCTGAACCCTGCTTGTTGTAGATATCTATCCAATCTAGAGTACCATGCTCTAGGAGCCTGTTTTAGACCATACAATGTCTTCTTCAACCTGCACATGTAATCTTCGTTCACTGACAGCTGAAATCCTTCGGGTTGCTCAATGTAGACTTCTTCTTCAAGTTCCCCATTCAAAAAGGTTGATTTCACATCCATCTGATACACTTTAATATTCTTGTAGCATGCATAAGCTAAGATCAATCGGATTGCTTCCATTTTGGCAACTAGGGAAAACGTCTCTTCAAATTCGATACCTTCAACCTGTGTGTATCATTTACATACCAATCTATCTTTATTCCTGGTAACATGTCCATCTTCATTCAATTTATTTATGAAGACCCACTTTGTGCCAATCAAATTATTGTACCTTGGTCTTGAAACCAATTCCCAAGTGTCATTCTTCTTTATTTAATCCAACTCTTCATTCATGGTTTTTTTTCCAGAATTCATCCTTATTAGCTTCTTCAAAAATGTTTGGTTCAATCAAAAATAAGAGTGCTAAGTGCAGTTGGTCTAGTGAGCGAATTTTTCTTCTAGTCTCAATACCTACATCTTTGTTCCCAATAATTTGATCTAAAGGATGATTCTTCTGTGCTCGTTTTCTAGGTGTCTTGGGAGGTAATTGTTGACCTTTCTCTTCTACTTCTATCCAATCTTCTTCATCTTCCCCTTTTGCAGCTTCTTCATTGTTTTCTTATTCTTCGTAAACATGTTCCACTAATTCATTTTCTTCTTCCTTTAATTTTCATCCACTTGTTTCATCAATTGTTACATTGATGTTTTCCACAACTTTATTAAGCCTTAGATTGTAACACTCATATGTTTTCCTTGTACTTGAGTAACCAACAAGTACACCTTTATCCACACGAGAGTCAAACTTTCCCATTTTGCAATCTTCTCTTTTGATATAGAATTTTCTTCCGAACACTCTGAAGTGCTTCACATTTGCTAGACTTCATTTCCATAGCTCATAACGAATTTTGTCATTGTTGTTTATGAGCATTACTTTGTTTTGAATGTGAAATATTGTATGCACTGCATGTGTCCAGAAGACATCTGTCAATTTAGAATCCATTAACATTGTTCGATCCATTTCATGTACTGTCATGTTCTTTCTTTCAACAACTCAATTTTGTGGAGGTGTCCTAGCGACGGAGAATTGTTTTTTTATTCCATGCTTGCTGCAAAAATCCATAAATTCCTTTGAATTAAACTCTCCTCCATTGTCTGATCTCAAACATTTGATTTTTGAATCCATTTCATTTTCAACCATTTCCTTGTATACCTTGAAATTTTCAAATGCTTCTGATTTCTTCCTGAGAAAACAAACTGCAGTCATTCTTTTATAATCATCAACCAATAACATAAAGTATTGCTCACCTTTTAAACCCTTTGTTCTAGTTGGTCCAACTAGATCAGTGTGCACAATTTCCAGTGGTCTTGTTGTGGAATATTCCTTTGATTTGAATCTGGTCTCTGTTTTCTTTCCTTGTTGACAATGCTTGCACAATGTGTTGGATGGCTTTGTGATCTGGGGCATTTCTCTGACTTTTTCCTTTGTGTTGACTTTGACTAGGTTATCAAAGTTTATGTGACCCATTATTCTTTTCCATAGCCAAACTTCATCTTCATTTCCTAAACAACACTTTTCATTTCCAATTTCACTTAATACATATATGTTGCTTGAAGTTATTACAGTTGTTGCAATCAATTTGCATGATCCTGCTTTTCTTATCTCACACTTTTGTTAGTCGAATGTAATTTTCTGACCTTGGTCACACATTTGACTTACACTTAGAAGATTATGTTTCATATATTCCACTAGTAGAACATTTTTTTCCTTGGCATTCTTGTTTCCAATTCTAAATGTGCCCTTTCCAATGATTCTAGTTTAGTCATCATTTCCAAAGGATACTGATTGATCTCTTTCCTTTCTAAATGTAATAAACATGTCTTCATTACCTGTCATGTTCTTTGAACAACCACTGTCAACATACCATCCATGTTTCTTGTGTTTATCTTGTAGAGCGAGTGTGCATTCTTCATTCTTAAATTGATTTTGTTTTCTTATCCATATTCTTTGTTGAGGTTATTGTTTGTGATTGTTGTCATTATGGTGTGATCCTCTAGGAGGGACTGTCATTCAACAATATTTGGCCATGTGTCCAAAGTTGTTGAACTTGTAGCATTCCACTTTAGTGCTCAATGATTCAAACATGTTGTAGATTCTTCTATGTGTTTCACTAGGCCTTCTTGGATAACCATTTTGTGCATGAATTTCAAAGTTGTTTTTCTTCCTACTATTGTGTAATGACCCTTTAATTATTAATATGAATAATTTCATAAATAATCCTAAAAATTAGCTAAACTATAATTAATTATTATATAACCTTAATTAATTATTTTTTACTATGATCAGCTTAAGTATGATTAACTCTTTAATTAAAGGTTAATGATTAATTTGATTATTAATTAATTAATTGATTAATTATGTATTAAACAAAGGGGGGCAAAATAAAGTATAATGTCAAATGGGGTTATGTATCCCATAGGGGGGATAACGTAACCAATACGTAAAAGGGAAACATTTAAATAAAGGATAAGACAATTAATAAGTAATAAATGAATGGATAAGGCATTAATAAAGGGATAAGGTATTTGGTGGGGGAAATGAATGTACTAGGGCGGTGAAGGAGGAATAAGGGAAGTGGAGAAGGAGGATGGAGGGGATTCATTTCATGAATTCGACGAGAGGGAAGAACTGGGAGTTTTGGGGAGAGTTGGTTTACAGTGGGATTTACAGTGCACCGGGGGGCTGAGGAGGTTTTGGGCTCGGAGGGCTAGGAAATCCATTGATGTCCTAGGGCTAGGCGTACTAGTCGGTAGGGTGGCTGGTTTTGGGGTGTCCTAAGGAGCAGCATCAGGTTCACGAGGAGGGAGAAAGCTGCTGCAGATAGCATCAGAGTGAGGTATTTAAACTCAAATTTATGGTTTGTTTACTTAAATTTATTACTTATTGCCAAATTTTATTTACGTAAGTATGGAGATAGCTTTGAAAATTATGAAAATTATACTTCTTAAAAAGCTGACAGAAATTAAGTAAATTGGTAGAAATTTAAATGTTAGTTCAAAAAATGCGGTTATTACATATTAGCTCTGCAATTTACAACTTTATATCCAAAATTATTACATGCATAACATAAACCAAAAAAGAGAGTTTGATACCTGGGAATTGAAGATATTCTAAAAGGAGTTACTCTTTTGAATCCTTATTCTTCCTGTGGCTTGCTTGTTTCTAATTGTCACTGATTATGAAATCTGAATCTTCTAGGTGGAGGAGTGTCCCTGTGATTTTTCCTGTAAAAGTTCTTGTCTCCTCTAATTGTCTATGCATAGCTTCTTGGTTGTGTTTATTTATCTATGGTTTTGGATCTTGAACCTCTTTCTGTATTATTGTATCATAACTTGGACTTGTCATGATGTGGCCTTTGATTGTTGATAATACTATCCAAAACCTTTGAGTTGTTCTGCATGTTCTTTCTGTTGAAGGTCTTTTCTCAATGTAACAACCTTTGCTTCCAAATTTCCAATGATCTTGTCATTTTCTTCTAGTTGTTCTTTGAGTGTTTCTTTGATTATTTTGACTTCTTCTATTTGAATTTTTAACTCAGTGATCATGTTCTCTAGTTCTTCAGATTTTGAATTACGAGTGTCTTCTTTCTTGTATAGTTCTACCTGGAGCTTCTTGTTTTTATTATTTTCTCTTTTTATAACTTCTACAACACTCAACAGTTCTTCTCTATAGTCAACTTATGCCTCTTTGTATTCCTCTTTGGTGTCTTGTTTATCGGAGTCTTATATTTCAATGAATAGAAATCTTTCTGTCTCACTTTCACTGACTTCATCTTCGTCTATTGAGGAGTCGTCTTCTTTGGTGCAGAAACTTTCCTTGAAGTCTTTCTTTTCGGTTATTTTACCTTTGTATGTTTGTTTTTTATTTGAATCATCTTCTTCATTTATTTTATTTTTCTTGTGAGGAAATTTGTTAGCAAAATGACCAATACCATCACAATTAAAACAAATCAATGGAAGCTTACCTCTATATCTGTCGTCGATTCCCTTTTTGAGTCATCTGACGAAGTTGGCCACTTCTTCATCGTCTTCTGAGATGTCATTGTTACTCCTATCTTATTTTTCCTTTTGATTTCCCTTTTACTCTGACTTCTTGTATGCTTTGAATGTTGCTTCTTTTATACATGTATTCTCCTATTCGGTTCTCATTTCATATGCTGTGAAGATTCCATGTATTCCATCCATGCTTATTGAGTCTAGATCTGCTCTTTCTTCTAGTGTTGATATCTTAGGATCAAATCTCAATGGAAGAGATCTTAGTACCTTTTGAACAATTATAGATTCAACAACTTCTTCTCCCAATCCTATGATCGCATTCAATGTTTCATCAACTCATAAGAAGTAATTTGCAATATTCTCATCTTCCTTCATCTTCAGTTGTCTGAATTGACCTCTATAAGTTTGAAGCTTTGTTTCTTTGTCTTTTTCATCTCCTTCATAAATATTCTAAATTTTGTCCCAAATCTCTTTAGCAAAGCTGCAATTCATAACTTTAACATATATTGAATCACAAATACCATTTAGATGTGCATTTGTGGCTTTTGAGTTATTTAGACTGAGTTTCCTTCCATTTTCATTTATTGGTGGAACTGTTAATTCTTTGTATCCGTCTACAATTGATTTCCAAACCCAAAATCCATGTGCATGTACATATGTTTTCATCCTTCTGCTCCATAATCCATAGTTATGTCCATCAAACTATGATATTCCATTTTTATACATATTGTTGCTCTCCATGATCTACCTTTCAGTAGTTGAACTGATTTCTGAAGGAACTTTTCTCTGATACCAATTGTTGGATTACTAAGAGGGGGGGTGAATCAATAATAGAGAAATATAATCATTTTTACCACGCTATATAAGTGTTAATTATCTTTATGATCAATGTAACATTATCATCCAATAAGTGCAGAGTAAATAAACCATAAACAATGAACAATCACACACATGCATAGTACACCAGTATTTTTATGTGGAAACCCAATTCGGGAGAAAACCACAGGATGTTTTTTTCTTATATTTCTTTAAGAATTACATTCATTGAAAGCACCAACTTCCTTTGTTCTCGAGCTACAACTAGAAGGAGGCTCTGACCCCCTACATTTTCATGCTACAACCTGAGGGAAGCTCCATCTCCCCAATTCTCTAGCTACTACCAGAAGGAGACTATAACCCCTTATGTTCTTCGGCTACAACTAGAAGGTGGCTACAACCACCTATCCTTGCCCCATCATGTCGCCCTGAAATATAAGTAAGATGATGAAACCACTGTCACATTGTCACTGTGATATATAATGTTGTAAACATGCACCAATTTGAGCCAACAACCTGTAACCAACATGTACATGTACTCAGCCTATACCAATCAAAATCCAACGGATACATGACCTATATGTGCTACAACACGCATATGTACATGTTATGTTTGTATTGCAGCCCGCGTATGTACGCGGCCTATCTATACTACAGCTTGTGTACGCCTTCTGAAAGCTAGTGCTTTTCACTTTTGTTGAAACTCAAACACTCTGTTGCCTCTTGTCAACGCAACCTGCAACCTGTCACTGTGTCCAACCTGTAGTTGTACCCTGTGCATACATCCTCATACATATCCCTTAACCAAGTGTATCTATATATCTCTAGTCATGTGCCATACAAGTATAATCATGAACAAGTATAATAACCCTCACATGGACTAGACACCAAACCCTTACTGATATGTAGCCTATCAATACATCAACCCCTTCATAAATACAATCTCTCAACCATGTACCACCAAATCCCTTAACCATATGCCAAGAAATACAAAAGGTGTCTCAACACTAACAAGATGTATCAATGATAAATATTGATTATACCAACACTGTATTTCTATAGATATGACTTATATAGAAATTCTCATGCATCCAATAATCTTTCTAGGGAAAATCCTCAAACCCCCATAACCATTTCTCATGTAGACAACAAAATCCAACTACTCATGGAAATAAGGCATACCTTTTGAACCAGTAGATAGATCTGATGTACCTGATCATTGTAGACCTTCATGGGAGCTTGCTTTTAGACCATAGAGACCTGGCATCTTCATATTCTCAAGTTTGTATGGCTTTACTCTCATGTACGCACCCTATTATACCATTAGCTTGCATATGTATGCACCCTATTATATTGTTAGCCCGCGTCTATACACACCCTATTACACTGTTAGCTCATGTACATCTCAGAAACTAGGGTTTTTCAATATTTTTGAAACTCTGAAACTTTCATCCTCAACCCTTTGTGCTACCTCAGACTTTCGCAACTTCAAATGTATCAATGAGTACCCGCAATAAACCTTACACAATAATAGATATTCAATGTGCTCAATAGGTGTTAATAGGAGAGTCTTTCTCTCTTATTTATACTTCTATGTAGCTTCCTCAATGGGTTACCTTTTAACCAACTTAACCCAATTTTTTTCTTTTAAGGCTAACCCACTTCTAACCCACTTTGTTACAAATAGTAAATTCTCCACTTCTATTTGCAACTAATTTATTTTAATTATTCCTTATTGCAACAACTTAACCCATGATTAACTCCTAATTTCACTCACTTGGCTAGTCAACTTCTTCTAGGAGGTGTTAAGTTTTGAGCTATTATTAGGTTTCTTTTCAATTTACTAGATAACAATAGAATAGGTAGGATCACTAGGAGAAACACAATAACAAGATACATAGAATTTATGCTGGAAAACCCTCATGGGGTGAAAACCCAATAAAAAATTCATTAATATAGATATCCAATACAATTCCAAGACACTAAACCAAAACACTAAAGAATATCCAACATTGAGCAATATGCCTCTCTCTTCCTTCTTCTCACAACTGCAGCTACCAAACTTTCACACTTGATGAGTGAATGAGTGAGTGAACAAATGAGGCGCTAGACGCCTTTATTTATACTAGTTGGCAGGCATTGGAAAAGTGTCTCTTCACTGGGCAGGGCCGACTTCTCTTCTTAGTGGTTAAAACCACTTTAATTAAGCCTGGGGTTGACTTCTTAATTAGCATAATATAATTAGGGTTTGACCAATCCACAAAAGGGGATTTTTTCAAGTACAAAGCCCGGCATGATCAATCCACAAAAGGGGATTAATCTAATGAATAATAACTATAAATAGAATACTCTTTGAAATTACAATATTTCAACACTCCCCCTTAACAAGAAGTGTACTCTACAACATCATCAGGAGAGAGAGAGGAAAGCAACATCAATAGCATCTGGAACTCTGACTAGCATATCTATAAATCATCGAAAGTTTTTCTCATCATCAATATCATCATACACAACAAGGAGATGGAATGGCATCATCATCATCAATAACAACATGAGGTTGATACAACATCAACAACAATAGCATCATAGCACAAAGGCTGGAGCATCATCAACATTAGCACTAAGCTGGAAATCTTCAGCACGAAGTTGGAATCTCATCAACATCATCATTAACCTGGAATTGTTCAACATGAAGTTGGCATCTCATCAACATCAGTACTAAGATGGAAATCTTCATCACGAAACTAGCATATCAATAACATCAACACGAAGTTGGAATCTCAATAACATCAGCACGAAGCTGGAAATCTTCAGCACAAGGCTGACATCACAACAACATCAGCATGAAGCTGGAAATATTTAGCATGAGGCTGGAATCACAACAACATCAACATGAAGTTGGAAATCTTCAGCACAAGGCTGGCATCACAACAACATTAGCATGAAGATAGAAATATTTAGCATGAGGTTGGCATCACAAAAACATCATCACAAAGCTGGAAATCTTCAGCACAAGGCTGGCATCAACACTACTCCCCCTTTCGAGAAAGGTCCTTTCAGACTATACCAAGCTTGTCTCGAAAGTGCTCAAACTTTACACGAGACAAAGGCTTGGTCAACACATCTACAACCTGCTCATCTGTGCTAACATAATAGAGCTTTATGGCTCCTCTCTGCACCATATCATGAATGTAATGATATCGGATTTCTATGTGTTTTGACTTGTCATGGAACACATGGTTCTTTGTCATTTTTATGCAACTCTAGTTATCACATAGAATCATGGTTGCTTCCATCTCCATATCAAATAGACTTGTCAACAACTTCTGAAGCCATATGGCTTCACAACCAGTGGAACATGCAACAATGTATTCTGCTTCTGTCGGTCTGAAGTTATTATCTCCATTATAATTGAGACCAAAATCCAACGTACACTTAAGGTATCTCATCACATATTTTGCAGCAACAATGTGAACACATATGGGTTCTACCAAAAATTGACTCAAGATGTTCACTTTAAAACATATATATGGCCTAGTGTTCATCAGATACATCAACGATCCAATGATATTTCTGTACAGTGTAGCATCAACCAACTCTGACAAAGTATCAACCAGGAGATTCAACTTTGTTTCCATGGGTGTATTCATGGATTTACACTCTACTATATCAAACCTCTTCAGTATTTCAACTGCATACTTCCCTTGGTTAAGGAAAATCTTCTCTGGGCTCTGCCAGACCTCAAGACCTAAGAAATAGGCGTTATGCCAAGGTCTTTCATCTCAAATTCTGCAGCGAGCTTCTTCTTACAATCAGTGATGAGCTTTTCTTCTCCAGTTAAAAATAATTCATCCACATACAACAAAAATATAACAGGCCCATCATTCATAACCTTGAAGTACATGTTAGAATCAACTTTACTCTTGGTAAATCCCAAGATCGTCAGAAAACTGTCAATTCTTCCATACCAAGCTCTAGGATCTTGTTTCAATCCGTACAAAGCCTTTTTCAATCTACAAACATGTGTTTTTCTATCTTCAACCTCAAACTCTTGAGGTTGCTCTATATACACTTCCTCTTCAATGACATCATTTAAGAAAGTTGTTTTTACGTCCATCTGGTGTAACTTCCATTTCATCTTAGTTGCAAGGGCTATGATGGTTTTGATTGAAGTGTATCTGGCTACAAGAGCAAACGTCTCTTCATAATCAATGCCTTCATTTTGAGAAAATCCACGAGCTACAAATCTTGCTTTATATTTCTCAATACTTACATCAGCAGCATGTTTTATCTTGTATTGATCTGGATCTTGGGGGCTGAGATCTGGATGGCTTGAATGCCGAGAGAGGAGGAGCTTAGAAATGTCAATCTTGCATAAAAAGAAGCATGGACAAAAACAACATGTAAATGAAGTACTTGGGAGGTGAGGCTCTACCTCACCTCTAAAACTAACTAGTAGTAAATCACTCAGAGCTAATGAATCTCACAATGAACAATAGAAAATATGAGAGAATCCAAAATGAGTAACTTGATATTATGAGAAGGCTTGTTAGGCCTTTATATAGCATAATAGATCCAACTACCCAGCTAACTAAGTAGTGGAAAATAAAACTCAATCCAATAATGGAAAGAGCTCAGTAAATGTGTCTCTATTATTATAGTAATAGATATAACTACCCAACTAACTAATTAGTGGAAAATAAAACCCAATAAAATAATGGAGAGGTGGGACTCTCTTTGACCATTATGGGAAACATGTTAGCCCAATTAATTAATGAGGAGGTGGGCGTCTCATTGATCCACATTGACAATCTATTAGCTGTATAGTTTTATGAATTTTGTATATGAAGTTAGACCATATACCCCCTTAAAATTCATATCATTCCTCCCCCCTTAGAAAATGAGGGTCCTCATAATTTCACCTGTGCTAAAAAAAGAAAACCTCATTATCACACCATTATGATTACAATGTGAAAATACCCAATGAAGAGAAGGGTTTTGTTTGGTTGACCCATAACCGTGGGTTTGTGGTTGACCCATAGCCTAGTTGACAATAGCATTGTACATGGGTAGAAAAATAAAAATAAAATCCCAAAATTTAAAAAAATAATATGGGAAAATCGTGACTTTGGGGGTTGTGAACATCCTTATGCAAATCTATTCATAACTTTTGCTACATGTGATTAAATCCAATTTCGTCGAAGACCCATTTGAGTTATTAAAGATATATTTCCATCCATATGTGGAAATTCTTCGATAGTTTATTGAGCAGGTAGAAAAATACCTTTGAATATGGTGGTACGTGCAGCCTCCTTGGGTCAAATACATTATGAGATTAAATCGATGATATCTCTCTCAAGCCAGGAAGACACATGTGATTCCGTGAAATACCCATTTGAGAAATTGAGGAAATATTTCCATACATATGTGAAACTCCTTCTATAGTTTTCTCAGCAAGGAGAAAAAAACCATTGAAGATGGTGGTACGCACAGCCTCCTTGGGCCAAATACATGTTGAGATTAAATCAATGATATCTCTCAAACCAGGAATCCAAATGCGATTTCGTGAAATACCCATTTGATATCTTGAAGATATATTTCCAAAAATATGTGAAACTCCTTCTGTAGTTTCCTGAGTGGGGAGAAAAATATCATTGAATATGGTGAAACGCGTGACCTCCTTGGGTCAAATACATGTTGAAATTCAATCAATGATATCTCTCAAACCAGAAAACCAAATGAGATTATGAAAAATACCCATTTGTGATATTGAAGAGATATTTACAATGAGATATGGAAGAACCTTTTCAATGTTGTGTAGAGGTCACAACACCTCTTTGAATTTGGTTGAGTGTATAGGGCCACAAAGGATGCCAAGTGTTTTTAAAGCAACATGGGTTGTTGTAGAGGTTGTGGAAATTCCATGGAAAACATGGACACCCTGCAAATTTGTTGAAACTGTTGCATACCAATGGATATAGTGGATCCATGTATAGATGTAGTGAATCCATGTATGGATGTAGTGAATCCATGTATGGTTCTCCTTGTAATGGTGAACGAAGATCCGAGGGTAAAAAACAAAAAACTTTGTAGTGCTTGTGGACCAACTGTGATGCTTACAATGTATGGCCCAAAAAATGGACTCTGATAGTACCGAAAGGAGGTTGGTGATTGTTTCAAATGTTTGAACCTGCAACATGCTTCAAACCCTTGTCCCGATGGAGAGCAAACCTACTCTGATACCATTGATCTGGATCTCGGGGGCTGAGATCTGGATGGCTTGAATGTCAAGAGAGGAGGAGGTTATAAATGTCAATCTTGCATAAAAAGAAGAATGAACAAAAACAACATGTAAATGAAGTACTTGGGAGGCGAGGCTCAAAGAAGAGCCTCACCTCTAAAACTAACTACTAGTAAATCACTCAGAGCTAATGAATCTCACAATGAACAATAGAAAATATGAGAGAAGCCAAAATGAGTAACTTGATATTATGAGAAGGCTTACTAGGCCTCTATATAGAATTACAAAAAGGTACATTGGACAAAGTCAAAAATACCTTATTAAATGAGTCTCTATTATTAGTATAATAGATCCAACTACCCAACTAACTAAGTAGTGGAAAATAAAACCTAATCCAATAATGGAAAGAGCTCATTAAATGTGTCTCTATTATTATAATAATAGATCTAACTACCCAACTAACTAAGTAGTGGAAAATAAAACCCAATACAATAATGGAGAGGTGGGACTCTCTTTGACCATTATGGGAAACATGTTAGCCCAATTAATTAATGAGGAGGTGGGCATCTCCTTGATCCACATTGACAATCTATTAGCTTTATAGCTTTATGACTTTTGTATCTAAATTTAGACCATATACCCCCTTAAAATTTGGATCATGTATAGCCATTTGGAAGATACCACATCCTTGCTCTTTGGTTTGGGAACTATTTCCCATACATCATCCTTTATAATGGATTGGTATTCTTTTATCATACCATTTGCCCATTCTTTCTTTTGAATAGATTCTTCAAAGTAGGTAGGCTCCTTCTCTAATAGATCACACCTCAAAGCCATATAACTAGAGAATGGATTGGGTTTCTTGACTTGTCTCATGGTACCTTCTAGGGTACCATACTTCTCTCCATATTGAATAAGTTCCCTTGCCCAATATGGCTTTCTCTTGTGAGAGATCGTCATCTATGGAGGTTCTTGAGATTATAACATATCATGATCTTCATGAATCTCATCATGAGGGGAAACTGTGACTTCCCTCACTGGTTCTACAACTCTGGGAGCTATAGGCTCTTCTTCATGTACTTCTTCAATATGGAACCTCCTTGATTTCTTGAGTGTTGCATCTTCATCAAAAGTTAAATCTTTGTTGATCTCAATGTGATGGTAACCTGGTATATAAATTTTGAAGGCCTTTGAGACCTCACAGTATCCAACAAATATTCCCTTCTTTCATGAAGGGTCCAACTTGGTTCTCTTCTCTTTTGGAATGTGTACAAACACTAGACAGCCAAATATCTTGAGATGGATTACTTCTGGCTTATTTCCAAAGAACATCTCTTCAAGGGTTTTGAACCCAAGTGCGCTATGGGACAATATGTTTTGTACATTCATTATTGTTCTTGTTGCTTCTGCCCATAAGTGCATTGGAAGATCTTGATCATGGATCATAGTCTTCACTGCTTCCATTATAGTTATGTTCTTTCTTTCTGCTACACCATTTCGTTGAGGATTGTAGGGAGTGGTGAGATCCCTCTTGACCTTGGCATCTTTACAAAAGTTTAAAAACTCTTTTGAGGTGTATTCTCCTCCATTATCTAACCTGAGTATCTAGATCTTTCTTTAAGAGAGATTCTCTATTAAGGCTTTGAATTCCATGAATTTACCAAACACTTCATCTTTTGATTTCAAAAAGTAAACCCAGGTTTTGCGAGAACAGTCATCAATAAATGATACGTAGTATACATACCCACTAAAGGAGGTTGATGGCATTGGGCCACATACATCTGAGTGGATGAGCTCTAAGACTCCTTCTGCTTTACTGTCGCTCTTCGAGAAAGGGTTATTGATGTTTTTCCTTGTGCACATCCATTGGACACACCTTCATTATCAACCTTGAATTATGGTAGACCTGTGACTTCCTTGCTTACATATGGTAATGTCCTGTAATTGATGTGAGCTAATCTTCTATGCCAAAGTTCACATGGATTCTCAATGGAATGAGTCAAGGCTACTTCTGAGTGACATTTTAGCTTATACAAGCAACCTTATTTTGTTCCAATAACAATTGCATCTTCTATGGTTTTTCCTTTAGGCCACATAAGAACTTCTCCATCTATGAAAGCAACTATGAAGCCTTTCTTATCTAAAGTTGAGATAGAAAGTAAGTTCTTTGTCAAACCTGGTACATATAGTACATCCTTCATCTTCATAGGGGTCCCTGAATCAAGTTTGTAATTTGACTCTCCTACTCCTTTGATAGGGTATTGGTAATCATCTCCAAGTGTAACTTTCTAGGGAAATTTATTTTATGTAAGGCAAGAAAGAATGTCTCTTTGAACTATCATGTGCTTGGAAGCACCATTATCTATGAGCCAAGTATTCTCACCAAGTGACACTGATCCTTAGAGGGCAGAGATTAAGACATAGTCTTCAATATGTTATTTTGTCATTTTTGTGGGTGGCTCTTCATATTCAATTGTATGGGCATGGTTCCTTATGTTTCTCTTCTTGTATTCTTCTCTTCTAGCTGGACAATTCTTAGCAATATGTCCCATCTTGTCACAATGGTAACATTGGTAGGATGAGAAATCCTTTTCTCTTCTTTGACCTTTCTGAAACTTCAGGAATCTCCTTAGAGGGTGAGATTCTTTATGGATGAATTTATTTGGGGAGTGAGACTCCTTATGTTGATAAGCTTCCTTCTGGAAGTGAGACTTCTTCCTTCCTCATTTAGTATGAGCAGTTAGGGCTTGATCTTCATCTCTTGATAGTATTGCTTCTCAGTTAGCTACTCTTGCTTCTTCTTGAATACATTCTTCCCACAGACTGTCAAAATGTAGTTCCTCCTTTCAGGCACAAATAGTTTGGATGAACGCATCCTAGGGTCTTGTGAGACCATTAAGAGTTTTCATTGTGAGTTCAACTTCATCTATAGTATCGTCAATTGCTTCTAGTTGTTCCTTGAATTGTGATATTCTAGAGAAATATTCATGAATTGTTTCTCCTTTCTACATCATTGTACGTTTGAGTTGAGTTCTTAGATTCATCTTATGGTTGATGTTATTTCCTTCATTCATTCTAGTTATGGCATCAAACATTTATTTTGGGATTTTCTTTGAAGCCACTTGAGGGATCAGGCAATCTTTAATCGAGTCTACAATGATTCTTTTGGCCCTAACCGTGTCCTTTTGGTGTTTTGTTTTAGCTATAGCATCGGTAGGTTCTAGTACATCTTCTTTAATAAATATTTATAGGTCATTCTCTTCAAGAATGAGTGCAATCCTATACTTCTAGGCACGAAATTTATCCACACCTTCTAGCTTGTTAACAAGCTTAGTGCTTGTATAGATCTTGACCTGGAGCTAGTAAAATGACCAAAAATTGAAAATGCTCATAATTTAAATATGAACTTACCATGAGGTGTGATTGGTTGAGGTGAGTAGCTTGGTGCAGTCAGATTTTAGAAAATCCAAATTTTCCCCTTCAAATTAGGCCTGCGGAATTCTGGACTAGTACTTATGGTACTGGTTCTGGTTTTCTAGTACCAGTGAAAACTAGGGTTTCACTTTCCGGAAGTCATGTCCATTGAAAAAGTGTGTTGAGGCTACCAAAGAGTTTTTTAGGCTAGAGCACACTTCCTTGATGAGTTTTAGGTTGAAATTCCTCTTCAATAGAAAACCCTAATTTTCTTGTACGACAATAGTGACGTTTTTTATTATCCAGTGAAAGGTGCTCTCTTCATCTTATCTCTGATACCATGTTAAGTTTTGAGCTATTATTAGGTTTATTTTCAATTTACTATATAACAATAGCATAGGTAGGATCACTGAGAGAAACACAATCACAAGATACACAACATTTATCCTGGGAAACCCTCATGGGGGAGAAAACACAACAAAAACTTCCTTAATATAGAAATCCAATACAATGTCAAGACACTAAACCAAACCAGTAAAGAATATCCAACACTTAGCAATGTGCCTCTCTCTTCCTTCTTCTCCCAACTACAGCTACCAAACTTGTGCACTTGATGAGCGAATGAGTGAGTGAACAAATGAGGCGCTAGCCTCCTTTATTTATACTAGTTGGCAGGCGCTGGAAAGGTGTCTCTTCACTGGGCAGGACTGACTTCTCTTCTTAGAGGTTAAAACCACTTTAATTAGCCCTTGGGGGTGACTTCTTAATTAGCATAATATAATTAGGGTTTGACCAATCCACAAAATGGGATTTGGTCAAGTACAAAGCCTGACATGATCAATCCACAAAAGGGGATTGATCTGATGAATAATAACTCAATAATAAATAGAATACTCTTTGAAATTACAATATTTCAACAGGAGATTATATAATAATTTGACTTCTTTGACCTTCTAGATAACTCATGAGGTTTCTCCAACTTCACGAGGCCATAGCTCTCTAACCGTGAAGAGTTATGTGGTGTTCCACATATCACCGGAAATGGAATGACATGTATTGTCCATTTAGAGTAGTTTTACCTACAAATATACTAACCTTCATACCACTATACATCAAATAAACTCAGATCCCTTAACCATAATGTTAGGCTACTGGACTTGCTTCAAGGGTTGACATCAATGACAACCAACCCAATTAATCAAGAATATATCCATTACACTTTATTTCTATGTTTTTAATTGCAATATGGAGAGTTCGAACAAAATCAAGATAAGTATCAAAACATTGCAAATAACCCAAGTATAATATCCCATGCAAGTGATGAAAAAATAAGGCATGCAAGAGCCTCGAGCACTAACAACAACTCAAGCAATGAATGTTGATCAATATAATTCAATGTTACAAGTTTAATATTTTGGAATGTTTGTCTAGAAAAATCAGATATTTTGTTTATTGTGGATCTTTATGTTGTCCCATTTTATATGATGAAAGGTTCCTTGTTCTTATATAATAATATAGGTTTATTATTCCATTGTAGTGTATGTTGTTGCAAAATTATATGTTGTTGATTAAATATATGGATGATTTACATTATTAAAATGATTTTAATGCATTAATGTAAAGATTATATCTAAATGCATTATTTAAAATATAAAAATCAATGTTATTA
The DNA here is from genome assembly GCA_000966675.3 of Picea glauca. Taxonomy (NCBI): domain Eukaryota; kingdom Viridiplantae; phylum Streptophyta; class Pinopsida; order Pinales; family Pinaceae; genus Picea; species Picea glauca. The sequence goes on from JZKD02S0743421.1 coordinate 159,798, forward strand.
TCAAAATTATTTTATTTTTTTATCAGTGTTTGAAATTTTATAGAGAAACCAAGATGTATGAGAGCATCAGTGAGATTTATAAAATACAAGCATCAATGCATATAACGTGCATCACCGTGTGTTTAATTAATGAAGCATCAATGCTCATGCTTATACTAAGCATGCATATGCTCCTATATTTTCCGAAGAAAGCTTCGCGGAAAACCCACGGAATACATCCGCGTGATCCATGGATGGTAATTCGGGTAAACCGTAGCCTTGAGGAACATCAAAGTTGAACCTGTGACCTTCCTGACTTCGAGGGAGAATACGCACACTTGGAATCAAGACCAATTAAGCTAACCCTTGGGGATAAGCATGCATGTGCTTCTTATTATAACACCAACACTGTTATTTTCAATCATAAAGTAACTATTGTCATTATTGTTACCATTATCATAACTATTATCGGGATTTCACGATGCACAAAGAAATACATTGCATCGGCATTTAATAATATATAGTACACTAGTGCACCTTAAATATGGATGAATGCAGCTTAAATATAGATGCATTGGTGCTCTATTATGTATGTGAAGGATAGAAGAAAAAACCATCACTAAAACATCTAGCCATCAAAAAAATTTAGTTATAATAAACCTCTTCTAAAATCTATTATTTCTTTGGCAAAGGTTTTTGTGGAGGCTTTTTAATAATTTTACTCAATCCTACATCACTAAAAACCTTCACTAAAACCTTAACATAAACTTATTTTTCCATACAGTGGATTTATATAATTTGGTCTTAAATAACCTTAAATAACCTTGTATAATTGAAGTCTAAAATAATCTTTGAAGTGATTATAAAGGTTAGTTTTCCATCCTTAAGAAACTTATGTTTACACCTAGCAAGTTGATCAAGTGAGTAGGTAGTTTCAATCACAATTCCATTTGTGTTCAATCAATATATTATACCACACTCAACTCATCTATATATTTCCACATGATTAAAAGTATAAGTCAACATGTACCTTGTAATGGAAAGTTGTATGCCTTTGTGAATCAATCCAAAATAATGTGGACTCTCATGTGGGGTAGTTTTCAAGCCAATTTTCTTCACTTTATTTGAAAAGTTAGCTAAATAGAGTTTTAATACACTTTTTAAGGCATTTTTCGTTATGGATTTTATGTCATTGGATGGGATATGTTATTCACTAAGGCTGTCGATGTGCCTTGACGAGCATCGGGGTCGTCTGGACCATCATTTCCCTCAATTGACCTCTCTACTAGGTTATTCCATGTATTTCTACAAATACATTGGTGGTGGCTCGATTTTCGTCTTATGTCATAGTTGCAGCTTTCAACAGCTCACATATGCTAAGGATTGATATGAG
>JZKD02S0743421.1:191893-204715 GCA_000966675.3 Picea glauca
CTTAACTTAATAGTAAATTCTGACTTTAAAATATAATAATATATTTTCCTTAACTTAATAGTAAACTCTGACTTTAAAATATAATAATATATTTTCTTTAATTTTTTTTATGCTTCCTTCTTATAACCTTCTTTAAATATAATAATATATTTTCTTTAACTTAATAATAAACTCTGACTTTAAAATATAATAATATATTTTCTTTAACTCAATAATAAACTCTGACTTTAAAATATAATAATATATTTTCTTTAACTTAATAGTAAACTCTAACTTTAAAATATAATAATATATTTTCTTTAACTTTTTTATGTTTCATTCTTATAACTTTTTTATGTCTTTCAGGTCTTTTGATGATGGAGATTTTGAAATTGATTTCATTGTAACATCCTGTAATGTGATTTTCTTCTTCTTATAAGAAAATGTCAAAAAAATTCTCCTTGTGTTGAAAATAAAAGTATCCAATGTATCTACCCAAGTTGACCCTAAAGTTATATGAACATTGTCTTGATACATTGAGAACACATTGAATTGACCTATGAATTTGTAATCACTAATAGATAGTTGTAGGTTATGAATTTCATATTTCTCATCAGAGAGACGCGTGTCATTTTCAATTATATTTGGTCTTAAAACCATTAATTGGTTCACCAGGTCAACATTAATATGATTTTCCTCGGTGTTCGGGCAAATAACGATGTTGATATTCTTTCTTTAAATAATCTCATTAACTTCTAATAGAAAATCCACATTTTTTTTTATAAGTACGAGGAAATCTTCCTCCTTCTACTTTTGAATTGTTATTTTTATATGAGCTTTGAAAATATAATATATTTTCTTTTTATTTTATTAATACCTTTTTAACTTTACCAAATAATATTTGTTTTTAAACTTTATCATTAATTTTTTAATCACCCTTTTAATAACTTTTGATACCACTTAGTCATAATAAACTCTGTTTTTAAAATATAATAATATATTTTCTTTACTTTAAAATATAATAATATATTTTCTTTAACTTAATAATAAACTATAACTTTAAAATATAATAATATATTTTCCTTAACTTAATAGTAAACTCTGACTTTAAAATATAATAATATATTTTCCTTAACTTAATAATAAACTCTGACTTTAAAATATAATAATATATTTTCCTTAACTTAATAGTAAACTCTAACTTTAAAATATAATAATATATTTTCTTTAATTTTTTTATGCTTCCTTCTTATAACCTTCTTTAAATCTCCTTTATATATTTGGATTTATGACTCTTGTTTTAATCATTCCCAAAACTTAACTTATATATAATATGCAAATTGTCTTTTTATAACCTTCTTTGAATATCCTTTATATATTTCGAATCGCCTTGGTAATTATTTAATTTCCATTAATATATAATAAAAAAAAAAAATATTTTTAATAACTCCAAGTGGTATGTACACCAAAAGGGCATTCTTCATTGCTTATTCTTTAGTTATTAGTCCATGTTGAAGGCGTAGAGAGACTATAGTGATCGATAATTCGTTGACTTCAATTTAATATGTCCTTTAACTATAAAGTTTTGCATCATCTGTATTGTTGAAACTATAGAACTAAAAACATTGTTAAAAAAACCTTATATGTCATCATTTCATTGGAAAATAGATTCGAAGTCTTATTGTCAGCTTCATTATTCCCAATGTTTTATATGTTTAGATATCCAAAGTTTTGAGCATCGACGCTCTTTTTTTATTTTTTTATTTTTATTGAAATGTTTACATACCGAAAGTTTTGAGCATCGATGTTATTTTTTAATGTTTTTATTATTTCTATTTTTATTGAAATGTTTACATACCGAAAGTTTTGAGCATTGACACTCTTTTTGAGGTACTTGAATAGGTCTGACAACTTAAATGTTTACATAGTGCAAGGCCCTTAAAAAGGCCTGACAACTTAAATGTTTACATAGCGCGAGGCCCTTAAATAGGCCTGACAACCTTAAATGTTTACTTAAATAGGCATGTCACATTACATTTTTCCTCGAATTTTTCCATACAATGTTGCAGTGAATTTGGACAATATTGTTGCCCACCACCACGCGCAACCATCATATGTTTCATAGTTCTTCTATGCTTGTAATGTAATTTAGTCATCATTGAAGATACATATATTCTTTACTGGTTCACTGGTTGTTGCTTGTTCATTAGTTCATCGGTTCGTCGGTTGTTGCTTGTTGTTGTTTGGTTCAACTTTGCAAGTTTGAGGCCCTGCCACTGCAGTTGGACATGTTGGTGCTTGTTTCTTGCTTTTGTTTGCTTCAACTTTGCAAGGTTGGAGTCTTGCACCCACAGTTGGCGTTGTTTTTTCACTTTCCAGGGTTCAAGTCCTACACCCACAACTAGACCTATGATTCTATCGTTCATCATTGGCAAGTAAGTTTTGATACCATAGTTTCATTCGTATACGTTCTTCGTTGTTTATTGTTTACAGTTTGCAAGTAAGAATGTTTAAGTATTTCCACTTGCATGGTCATCATATGTTTCATATTTCTTCTATGCTTGGAATGCAATTTATTCACCATTGAAGATACATATATTATTTATTGGTTCACTGGTTATTTCTTATTCATTGGTTCATTCATTGTTGCTTCTTGTTGTTTGGTTCAATTTTGCAGGGTTGAGGTCCTGCACCTGCAGTTGGACTCGTTCATGCTTGCTCACTGGTGTGTTGCTTGTTGCTTGTTTTTGTTTGCTTCAACTTTGAAAGGTTGGGGTCCTGCACTGGCAATTAGAGCTGGTTTTTTCACATTGCAGGGTTCAAGTGTTACAACCGCAAGTGGACCTGTGGTTCTTTCATTCATCATTGACAAGTGAGTTTCAATATCATGCTTTCATTCGTATTCGTTGTTTATTGTTCGTTGTTTGCATTTTGCAAGTAGGAATGTTTAAGTATTTATTCATCATTCTTATCCTACAGAATTTCCACAGAGGTTGGAATATCATTTTTCTCTTGTTCTTAAATTTCCCTCTGCTTTTTTCCCCAGGCTCTCTACCATGTGCATGCCAATGTTGTCTGCACAACTTCGGTTGTGATTTTTTCTAGCATTACAAATCTCGGTGCTTTGTCGTATGTGACGAAGTGGAAATCTAACGCCTCAATTGAATAAGAAATTATTCGGCCTTCGCACCTTGCCCTCGATGATATTCCCATCTTGCCCGAGAATGAGTACCTACCTATCCCGTACAGGAATCAAACCTGTGTCTTTCGCATGAAAAATCCGATGTCAAGCTTGTTGCCTTTGCAGGATGTTTTTGTAGAAGAAAACTGCAGATAGGTGTAGACGGGCTAGGTATGATACAACGGTGGCTAAGCTGCAACAAAATTGCACAAAATTGGCATATCTTTCTCTCATGCTCTTAAATTTTGCTCTATTTTTTTTCTCCAAACTTTGAACCATACCTACATGCCTTTGCAAAATGTTCTTGTAGAAGAAAAAGATGTTGAGATGGTGCTAGCAAGAATAGTTTTATGTGGATTGCAAATTGAAATATTATATATATATGTCACTCTGCGTGCAACATTGCTAACATAATAAATGTTTTTTCAAATGCATTACACCATTTACATCTGAACAAAATCATTATCATTCTAGGAGACTTCAGTGTTGACATGCTACAAAATAGTGCCATAACAAAAGAATTGGAAAACTACATGTGAAATTGCAATCTATGCTTTATTTTGGTTAAGACAAAACATGTACAAAACGCATGTATTGACCATATATGGTAAAATGTTCCCATATCACAATATAGCCTCTTTATCTTATACACAAACTAGTCTGACCATGATGCAATTTGTCTTGAACTTGAATTATGAAATACGCATCAAACATATTACAAAATTATATTTCCATGTCTCAAAGCATATCTGGATACTTTGTTGCACAAAACCAAATCATTCAGCTAGGACCATCCAACTTCTTAATATTTTTTGGCTTGTAATATATTTTGGCCAGAAAAAATTATATATAACCACAACCATGGATCAAGAAAAACAAAGGTTCATGCTTCTAACTCTATCTTTTATTTTATTCCTTTTATTCTCATTTATTGTATGTACATATTACTTGTTTCTCCTTACATACCAGCTTACATTCATGTTCATTGTATTTTGTCTATTCCCACATTGAAACAAACAGAACAACTAGAGAAGACGAAGGACTCTTAACCACTAATGTAGAAGAGGAGATACAAAGGTGCATGCTTCTACTCTTATTTTATATTCCATTGTTTTTTATTTCATTTATTGTATGTGTATTTGTTCTAATGCTTTGCACCTAATTTATGGTATGTAGATACTACGTATCTTCCTACATAATAACTTATCTTCATGTAAATTGTATTTTATGTGCTGCTAGATTGAAATAAATAGAACTGTATTAATTTTTTTGCATATTTTTCTACATACCAACTTACCTTCATGTCCATTGTATTGTATGCATTGCTACATTGAAAGAAACGGATTAGTTGGACAAGATGATGAAATCTTATATGCCACAGCAGAGGGAGTTGAAGTACAATCTTCGAAAAGGTATACCAATTATGATAGTAAATCAAACACACAAAACAAGTAGGTGGATAAAATATTGGACTAGAAAACGATGAATTGGCAACAATGGGCCTTTGTTGAGACTTCCCGCTTCTGAAAATTTCCCTCCCCTTTTCTATTTTCCCACTCTCTATTATCCCTTTTTTCCCTCTTTTATACTTAATTGAATTCCCCTTTCTTTTTCCCCTCTACTTTCCCTTTTTGGTTGCTTTACTTAGTTGTTGTTTTTCCAAAAATGTCTAGGTGTGCAGGTTGGCGAACTCACGGATTCACATTTATACTCATGCTTCTATATCACGAGTCTAACCGACGGCTTCCTCATTCCATACTTAGCCACTTTTTCGATCGCAGCTTCCCAGGTTGGTGGGATCAAAATTGTGCTTCTATTGTTCTCTGTCCTCCAAACAGCCCCCAGAGTTCCATGATATACAAATTGGCATTCGAACTCTCGGGTCAATGGGCTCAATATTGTGCTTCTATTCTGTCGTGACCTACAAACAACTTCCCTTCATTCCTTGTTTCGTGTTACACATTTTTTCACTCAAAATTTATGAGGCATACAATTTGACCGTCGGGTCTTCATGTTTCCTCAGTATCCCTTGACACGCTATTTCATATTCCATCTCCTTTGAGCCTGTATGTGACATCCAGAAAAATTATGAACAATATATAATGCATATTCTTATTTATTCGTTTTGATGTTCATGTACACAAGCTTGCATCAGGAAAAGTTGGAAAAGTGACATGGGCATGAGTAGTCAATCATCCCAATCATTAACAGAATGACAAGGCCAAAGGTAAAGATTCATACATTTTGCCCTTGCTATGTTTACCAAACAAATATCCTTAGTTATTTATTCTTCTATGCCATGATAAATATGTTGATGTCATTTGTAATACATGCTTTGTAGTTCACAAGAAGTATCGACGAGCGCAAGTAAAACACCCAACATAGTGCAAGCTCTGTAGACTAAGAGCTATGGTTACAAAACTTTGACCTGCATACTTCATCCAAGTTGTGCGTCTACTTGTACATTTATGCCAAAAAAAGAAAACAACAAAAATGATGCAGACTGCCATTCACATTACTTTTTCTATTAAAAAAATGTCACCATGTCAAAACTTATAACACCCAATAAATTATCGATAGAAGGCTTGAACAACGGTCGAACTGGACAAGTGTTCGTCGGGGACATAATGGTCGTGTATAGCACCTACTTAGACAAGGAAAACAAAAGTATATACATTGTACATGTTGACATGACTGACAACGAATCCATGATGATAGTCACACTGACTATCCCTACACAACTTGTCCAGAAACATGCAGAAAAGATCTTGCCAAGTAATGGGATATCCATTACAAATTTTAATTTATTGTCGAAAATAATATATGACCATGGTGATTTTGATCAGATTATATCACTCAATGAAACAAGTATTGTGGAAAAAAATCCCGTGATTTGTTCAGAATATTGTTTCATACTGAACACAACAATCATCTTACTTGCACAGAGTGACGACACTTACCTGATCGGAACCATTGGTGCAGTTGTCACACTCGCGAGAAAAATTGGATTGCAACACATTCTCCATATAAAAGATGGACAGTCAGACAACGACAAGGAAATGGTATTGTTCTCCATATCCAATTTTGTCCTTTACTTTCACATGTTCATATATCTCAATTATGTTACACAATTATTACATTGTTCCATGCTGCAGCTGCAATTGTTCGACACCTATTCAAATTTGTTTTCCTCAATGGAACAACAATTGCATAAAGGGAAATTTCCACTTATGCTCTTCAAAAATATAACAAAGAAAAGAGATGTTAAAGAAAGGATCGTTCGCACAACCCAAGGAACATTTGTAACAGAATTGTGAACAGATATAGTATAGGATCTCAAGAAACTAACTAGCTTGACAATTGTTCTGTGTATACATCTACAATTCCATCCACACTTTGCTCATAAAAATCGCCTTGAATAATTTTCTACAACTTTTTTGTTGTACAGTTGTATATTATATTGTTCAATATATTAATTGGTATGCTCATGTGCGCAGGTTGAGGGTGTTTTGGTTGCAGCGAATGCGTACTCGACCCCCTTCGACCCTATATGTGCCAAATGCAACTCTCCTACTTCTGCCTCTACTTTGATAAATGATGGCACAATTGATTGCCTACAATGTAGTAAAAAATGCCCTTACATATATAGGCATTGCCTCAACGTTGCCATCCAAACCCTCAGCAACACAATTGTACATTGTACAAGTAGATAACCTATGCTACAACATGTGCTTCATGGGTTAACAGAATTGTCATATGAAGTATACCTACAGAAAAAGGCAAACAATGTCTACATGTTACACGACTTTCGAGTACATAGCAAATTTACAATAAATGAGGACAATGCCATACTGCATATCAGTTGAACCAAAAAAATATATTCATATCAAGCGTTGACAGGAAACAAAACAATCTCATTTGTATCTATCCATGCTACCCAATGAGGATATAAATAGATTTTTGAAGTGCCATGGAAAATTGAACTGGAAGCGGATAAGATTGGTCAGCCTAGGAATGAGAAGCATGAGGACAGACCTCATACAAAGTATCCAACTGTGAATAAATCAGGTCCATCCTTTGAGCCATCAAAATGGCTTGCTGCTCTGAACGGATTCATCGGGCATTTTCAATAATATTGAAAATTTGGCATTGTTCGAACAACATTAAGTTAAATGTTGACACTCTTTTCTAGAACTAGTAATGTTAGAGCATTGTCAAGTCAACGTGATCTTGGTTCATTGTACTATCAGAAGCAAATCTTCATAGTGATCTTAGTTCATGGTAATATAGTAATTGAAAATTTTCTTGGTGCCCATTTGGGGATTTGGTTATAGATGGGATACAATTCCCAATCTCCATTGAATTTGTCTTGTCTTGTGTTTGGTGGACTTTTGTTCATGTGCTTTCGTGTTGTAGTTCAAGGTTCTCATGGGCCCGATTTTTGAATTATAGTAGGATGATACATTCAGGATCTTAGCGGTTTTTCTATGATCTTAAAGAATACACAAGACATGCTTTGCATTTTAATGTAAGCTATGTGAAGCCAATGTGATATGTAGTTCATTTTAGCACTTTTACTTGATCGATGAAATTACCAAAATTCATCTTCAGAAATATTTTGAAATAAAAGGATATATGTTATGTGAAGTCCAATGGAACTATGATATCAACCACAGAAAATTAAAATTAAAATTCGTCGTTGTTATACTTACGGTGAAGTTGACAGTACAATAATTTTACTTGAACATCCCAAAATTGATTTTTCTGTCGCTTTTCGATGCTTCTCTTATGCAAACACATCTTGGAAAGTATAACCATGACTCACTTTCTATATCCCTTGATTGAAGAACATGTTCACCTATCTAATGCACTTCATAGTTATTGTTAAGACCATCAATGGAGCTTTGTTAAGACCAATTCCCACTTCTGAAAATTGCCTTCCCCTTTATTTTTTCCCTCTACTTTTCCTTTCTAGTTACTTAGTCATTTTTTGGAAAATGTCTAAGTGTGTGGGTTGGCTAATTCACGAGTTCAGATTTACATTGATGATTTTATATCATGATTCCGACCGACTGCTTCCCCATTCCATACTCGACAACTTTTCGATCATGGGCTCCCCGTTAGGCGGGCTCAACATTGTGCTTCCATTGTTCCTCCCCCTACAAACAGGACCTGGACTTCCCTGATATACAAATTGACAACCAAAATGCCCTTTCTTTTTCTCCTTTACTTTCCCTTTCTGGTTACTTAGTCATTTTTCCAAATATGTCTCATGCTTTTATATCACAAGTTCGACTGACCGCTTCCCCATTACATACTTGGCCACTATTTCCATCATCGGTTCCCGGGCAGGCTTTCTCAACATTGTGCTTCCATTGTTCTGTGACCTACAAACAACACCCGGAGTTCCGCGATATACAAATTGACCGCCAAAGTCCGTCATCATGCCTTGTTCCGTGTTACACATTTTGCAGTCAAAAGTTCAGAGACATACAATTTGACCACCGTGCCCTCACGTCTCCTGAGTATAACTTGTGACCCTATTTTGAAGCCCAACCGACTGCTTTCCATACTTGGCCATTTCTTGGAATCTCTTTCGCAGGTTGGCGGGTTCACGAAATGTCCAATGCTTAGTCGCTCTTTGCCATCCCTGCCACCTTCGCACTTCTTTCTAGATATGCAATTATTAAGCTTTAATTCTAATAGCTCATCATGCAGGAACCATTAACATTGTCATTAATGTCTGAAAGGTTGGAGGAGGTATGTCATTAATATGAATTAAACCAATATTTGTGGAGGGTTGTATTATCCCTTCCAAGTGTTCATTTCAAGCATCATGGAATCTCTTTCGCGCATTGTCCCGTTGGCGGCTTCAAGAAATCTCCAATCCTTAATCTCTCTTTTTCGTCACCGCCACCTTCACACTTTTTTCTAAGTATGCAATTAGTAAGATTTAATGGTAATAGCTCATTATGCAGGAACCGTAGAAACTGTCATTAATAAGCAAGAGGCTCAAGGAGATCTCCCATTGATACTCATTAAACCAAGATTTGTGAAGGGTTATATTATCCCTTCTAAATGTTCATTTGAAACATCATCTTGAGTAAACAGATGTTCTCGTTAACTTATGGCAGTTGTTCGACAGCAGTTCTGTCCAGATATAGTAAACACCTTTGGGCATGATGACCACAACTTCTAGTGGTCCAGGGAATATTCTTACTACTCATCTCCTTCCACCCAAAAGCAAAGAAGGTGATTGTCCCTTGGTGCATCTAGAGATATATTTTAAGCCAAAGAATTCCAAGGAAACCCCCCTTACTCAGACAACCCCCCCTACGTTGATGGTCGGTGCAAAGGTTGATGCGGTCGATTTCAAGCCAGAATAAGATGTATCCTTTCCTTTCATTTTTAGGGTTTTGGATTGGGTTTGGATTTGTCCCTGGTGCAGGTTGTGTCCCTGAAATATTTGATTGTAAGAAAATGGTCTCTTGTTGTGCCGAGAGATATATTTCAAGCCAAAGAATTATTCAATTGCGGGACCACTCTCCTGTTCTCTGGATATACAATTAACATCTTAGGGAGTGAGGATCAAAATTCCCAGTGGTGCAAGGCATATTCCTACTACTCATCCCCTTCTGCCCAAAACAAATTAATTTGGACCTCTGGAATTGCTCGTGCAGCCTATGTCCTTGAAGTATTTGCCTGTAAGGAGGTGGTCTCTTGGTCCCCTTCTGCCCAGAACGAAGTAATTTGGACCTCTGGAATCGCTCGTCCAGGTTGTGTCCCTGAAGTCTTTAACTGTAAGGAGGTAGTCTCTCGGTGTGTCCTCATTTTCAATTTTGGGCTCTTTCGCTTGCCCTACAACGTTTTTTCTCTTCTTCCTCATGGGAATATTGTGATAACTATCAATTTTATTGCAAGGAGGGTTCTTATCTCCTTGTTTGAATAATTTTGGGTTGCTTTCTTACTAGGGTGTGTCATTGGAGCAATGCTCTGGGATGTCGTACTCTTGGAAGTGGTAGTCAAGGATTGGACACTCTTCTCACCGGGGCCTTTTCCCTGTTGTTTGTACAATTCAATGGTGCTTTGCAATGTCTCTATGTAACCAACGTTAGGAGCAGGAGTATTGTTGACTTGTTTCAAGCCAAAGAATTATTACCCTGCGGAACCACTCTCTTGTTTCTTTGTAACCTCAGGTCTTTCACAAGATGTTGAGATTATCTCAGCCAACATTGACCTTCAAAGAAGAATACTGCAAGGAGTTCCTAAGAAAGAATTATAATCAGTTTTGTATGCATGTTCAAGAGCTTGTCGATGGATCCTGCATGTTGTCGCACTAGATGAACAACACAAAATTGTATGCATGTTTTTTTTTTTTTGTAACTCCTCTACCTGTATTTATGACAAATATGTTCAATGCTTAGGTGCAAAGAACTTAGTCCAATGTCTATGGATAAATATATATTACCCACTATTTTTTTAATATATTTACTATTAAAAAATTACCTTGGAATCTTGGTTGGTGCTTCTTTGTTGGATTTAACACCTCTTCTCGTTTGCATGGTTTGATAGTCTCATAATTCTTAAATATTGTATTGACTCAAGTAATTTGATCAAATATGGAGCATTGAAAAATTATATGACAATGCATTGTGTCGATCACATGAGGCTTCTATGGAAACATAAATTAATTTCGCACAATTTCAAACCAACATTTAATTCCATTCATAATGCAAATAGAACATAGCAACACTAATTCACGATGCGGGAGTTGGGGCCCCGCCCAAGAAGTTTCATTCTCATATCAACCTTGTTGAGTGAACAATCTCTTATTTCCCTCTCGCTTCCTTGGATCCTTTACTCCAAAAGGAAACATTTTATTGGTTGTCCATCCCTTGGCCTATATTTGAGCACTTTTACTTTATTATGAAATTACCAAATTTCTTATTCGCAAATAGTTTGAAAAAAAAATGATATATGCTCGTTGAGCTCAAATGGGGCTATGAAATCAACCACAATATTAAAATTCAAGTTCATCGTTGTTATACTTACGGTCAAGTTGACAGTACAATAATTTTATTTCTAGATATGCAATTATTAAGCGTTAATGCTAATAACTCATCATGCAGGAAGTTTAATACTTTAAATAATATTTCAAGGAATTAAACAATGTATCAATCATACAATTACTCCCACAAGTTGCAATAAAAACAAATCTTCAAAAAAGCATTTGCTCACACCCTTTTTAATGATACAAGCACAATAGAAAATGATTAAGTGGATAAAATATTGGACTAGAAAATGATGATTTTGCAACATTGGGGCTTGTTTGAGACCAATTCTCGCTTAAGAAAATTTCCCTCCACTTTTCTATCTTCCCACTCTATTTTATCCCCTTATTTTCCCTCTTCTATACTTAACCAAATTCTCCTTTCTTTTTAACCTCTACTTTCTCTTTCTGGTTACTTAGTCGTTTTTTTTCCGAAAATGTCTAACTGCGCGGGTTGGTGAACTAATGGGTTCACATTTTCACTCATGTTTTTATATCACTACTTTGACCAACCACTTCCCCATTCCATACCTAGCCACTTTTTCGATCGTGGATTCCCGGGTAGGCGGGCTCTAGATTTCACTTCCATTGTTTTGTGACCTACAAACAGTACATGGGCTTCCACGATATACAAATTGATTGTCGGACTCCCACATCATTCCCTCTTTTGTTTTACACATTTTGCACTCAAAATTTCTGACACATACAATTTGACTGTCGAGGCCTCACGTCTCCTGGGGAACCCTTTTCACGCTATTTTGAAGCATGTCCGATCGCTTTCCATACTTTTCCATTTCTTGGAACCCTTTCATGGATCGTCGGGTTGGTGAGTTCACAAAAGCTCCAATTCCTAATCGTTGTTTCTTGTGCCCACCACCTTCGCACTTCTTTCCAAGTATGCAATAACTGAGGTTTAATGCTAACAGCTCATCATGTAGCAACCATAAAAAATTTCATTAATGAGCAAAAGGCTCAAGGAGACAGTCACAATGATTATCCCTACACAACTTGTCCAGAAACATGCAGAAAAGATCATGCCAACTAATAGGATATCTATTACAAATTTCAATATATTAGCGAAAATGAGTCCGACCAATCGTTTCCCTATTTCATACTTATCCATTTTTTCAATTGCAGGTTCCCGGACAGGCAGGCTCAAGATTACATTTCCATTGTTCTGCGACCTGCAAATATAACTCAGAGTTCCGCGATATACAAACTGATCGTTGGGTTGCCCCATCATGCCCTCTTCTGTTTTACGCATTTTGCACTCAAAACTTTCGAGACATACAATTTGACCGTCGGGCCCTCACCTCTCCTAAGTATCCCTTGTAACCCTATTTTGAAGCTCAGTCAACCGCTTTCCATACTTAGCCATTCCTTAATTTCTCTTCCCCATCCCTGCCACCTTCACACTTGTTTCTAAATATGCAATTAGTAAGCTTTAATGCTAACATCTCATCATGCAAGAACTGTAAACATTGTCATTAATGAGCGAAATGTTAAGCCCTAATATTGGCTCATTACCCTTTAATTGGGGCATATTATATTAGTAATGTTATTTTATTTATGTCGGCTTTAGGCCATTAGTTGTAATTATACCTCCTAGTCT
>JZKD02S0743421.1:204725-221556 GCA_000966675.3 Picea glauca
TCCCAGGATAAATGATGTGTCTCTTGTGATTATGTTTCTCTTAGTGATCCTATCTATGCTATGGTTATCTAGTAAATTGAAAAGAAACCTAATAATAGCTTAAACTCTAACAACGCTTACTTGTGGAGTTTTGCTAGAGGAGGGGCGCACTTGAGGATAGTGCACACCATCACTTGGAGGGAGGCACTATTGAGAGGAGGGTGCAAGATCAAGGGAAAGGCAAAGGCAAGGCAAGGGTTCAAAGGAACAAGCAATGTTAAAGGCAAAGCAAGAGGTCAAGGCACTAACTAAGGAAGAGGGGCACACCAAGGTAAAGGGCACCTAGCTTCAAGGGGCTAGAAGGAACATCTTCAAGGGACTCCAAGGCATCCGAGAAGGGTTGCTATTATACTGGGTTCACTTGTATATGTTTTTTGTGTTGTACATTTCGCTTTGAGGCCTTCTATATACATCTACTCCAAACTGGTTTTCCCCATGGGGGTTTTTCCAGGATCATGTTGACCAAAAAATTGTGTCAATTTCATGCATGCTTAGAATTGTTAGATCAACATTTTAGAGTTGTAAAGATCCGAGGAGTGTTATGTGTTTGCGTTTTATTGCATGTGCTAACATTGGAATGTCAAAACACTTGGAAGGGCACCTAAAACCAATGTTGAAAAAATCACCGATTTTTAGCGACTTTTTGTAAAAGTCGCGACTTTTACCCTGAGCCGAATTTTACTCTCGAAAAAATCGCGACTTTTTGTATTTTCAAAAAGTCTTGACTTTTACTAAAAATCGCCGACTTTTACCCAAAAAGTCCCGACTTTTACCAAAAAGTCTCCGGACGCAGGGAACCCGCGAGCATAAGGGCTTATTTTTTTTTTTGTTTGGTCATTTGTGTTTTTTCGCTTGTGGAGAAGGAAGGAGAAGGGTCTGTGGTCTTCCTCAATCACTGTGGAGGCAACTTAACAACCATCATCATCGCCATCAAGGATTTCTAAGTGGAGCAAGGGTTCAATTTCATTGGCCAACCGATGTTGAATCTTCCATTCATAGGTGTGTATCTAAATCCCTTCCATTCATAGGTATGTATCTAAATCCCTCCATTCATAGGAGGAGTGNATTCACCCTGAATATCATAGACAACCATTGCAAACAAAATCTGCAACCCTCCATATTCCCTTTTTCATATGGAAGTGCCATGTTCACAAGGTATTCCTGCCAACTTCCAACTGCCGGCATATTTTCTATGAGATATGGGTAAAGGTGCTGATGGAAGCACCTAAAAGCCTGTTGTCTGCCCCCTATAATCACATTGCAAACGGACTGTACAGTGTAAAGCCGCATCGATTGAACATCGAACTCCGCTGCCACCAAACAACAAATTGCATTGAACAGACTATCTCCACAGCAAGACACAACATTTGTCGCCAGCTGTAAACCATGGCAATCTATGCCATGCAAAATCCATTTCCATTGCAATTGAAGGTCTTTGCAAATAACGAACAAGTAAATACGAGGACCTTCTATATTGTATATGGACATTTTTCTGTACAACAATGGTTCATATTGGCCACTGAGGGCATTGGCATCATGGAACAAGATGCAATATGGATTGTCAGATGCAGTTTTGTTGAATAGTAGATATCTTGTTTTTCTTGTCAATGACCATATGTCAACTGATATATTCAGCCAGTTAGACAACCACCGTATACAAAATGTATCTCCCCAAAGTCCCCTTTGTTGTGCAGGCAGAACTGGAGATGCAGACAACCACATCTTTGAAAAATACGCAGCGACATCATGTATTCCATGCAATTATCGAAGAAAATCAAATTCCAGTTCGTATTCATAGGACTGCAAAGCCTCAACATCGCCATTTTTAAAACAGGTCAAGAAATAATCTATCAATCCATTGTGTAGCTCGGTTGACGAATACCAGAAATGCAATAGAACCTAGAATGTATCGAAAAGACAATCCCCAACAATATACGAGAATGCATCTAATCTAAAAATCCCATTGCTATGTAAAACCACGTCAATGCTGTCATGTATAATGGACCGTGTATCTATTTCATACGACTCAACATCTATTATTTCTTTCATCTCTTCATCTGTCATTTTCAAGCTGTTTGTTACATACTTTCAGTTTCTTTCAGAACAGAGAAAAGCAAGGGAAAAAAATAAAAGGTAGCAAAATAAAAAAGGAAAACAAAATAGTGCACCAATCCTCGTATGTATATTTCAACCTTCTTCTTCTCAACTTGAATCCCCTCTATTCTCCATACCAGATGAGAAGAAAATATACTGACACTGGAAACTGAACCAAACATAAGAAAGAACACAAATAAATAAAACCATAACTTTACTCAGCAGAAAAAGAACAAGTAGACACAGTTTTCCGACCCACAAAATAAAAGCATACCCTGCGTTTTCCTAACTACTTTTCATAAAGCCCTCTGCATTGCAATTTCATGAAAACCCGTGGACGCGACAGTCATCATACGAAGACGCATGGTTTCCAAGAACAAAAACTAAGAGCACAGACAAAGATGGTCTGCAACAAAATTTGGAGGCAAGAACTCCCACCATTGGAAAACAACAAGAACAAGGAAACTTACCCGTAAACAAAGTATGACAACAACTCAACCCCCAAAAAACTGCAAATTGCAAGAACAGGTCCAACAACTTGCAAAGTTGAATAACAACAAACCAGTGAACAACCACGAAGAGTTCGAACTGCAAGTGCAGGACCTCAACTTTGCAAAGTTGAATCAAACAAGAACCAGAATCATGGAACGAAGTAGTGAACAAGGATCGAGCACTCGAGCAACGATGCCGACCATGAACGAAACTGGATTGCAATGCATCTGTACAATAAACATTTAAGACTGCCAGAGCTGTTAGGTAAACAATTAACACTGTCAGGACCCTCGGAGGGCGTAGGCCTGTGCAAGCATTTAAGAAAATATGCAGTGTGGTAGGCCTGTTCTCTCGAAGCACGCAACAATAAAGCAAAAAACACACATAGCAATACAGTAGAGAATGTATTCTACCCAACATGAAATGCTAAGGGAAACATTCGAACTAATGCTAGCATTAATCCACCTTCGACCAATGCATAATAAAATATATGATTAAAAAAGACCATATACTACCAAATACTTTGGATATGCCAACATATTTAACATTGGGAATAACGAAGGCGGCAATAAGACCTCAAATCCGTTGTCCAATTAGATCTCGACAAACATGATACTTTTTATTATATAAAAATCGATGTTTTCACTTCCCTTGTTCCAACAATACACAATATRGAAATATTTCTGATCAATACACAATCTAATACCAGGTCAACRATTTATCAATCGCTATAGTCCCTCTATGCTTACAACAAGGACTAATAAGAGTGTAGTAACTCGGTRATTRCTATATAAATCTATTTGAGTTTGTCTTACAGCAAGGACTAATAAGAGTGTAGTAACTCGGTGATTGCTATATAAATCTATTTGAGTCCAACAAACTATTGATGGAATTACATTTTTCAATTYAAAACATTTTATGAAGTTTGTTGCATATTGCTACGTGCGTTTTGCTTGAAACTATAGGCAAAGAGCGAGTTTCACCAACAAAATATTTTATTTGAGTTAATTCCATATGAGCGAATGACAAAATGCAACCTTTTACAGGTCACGAAGAATGTCATATTCATATAATATACACCTTAAGACGACTGTGGTAGTGATAGAAACAAAAAGACTAAAATTTCAACCCTACTGGTCCCGGCGGGGCTCGAACCCGCGACCTTCGGCTTGCTTTAAGACGCCATAAGACCAACGCTCTAACCAACTGAGCTACGGGACCAGACGTTACAAGTTACTTTGATAAGCCTATTATTTCTAATTATTAACGTAACATCACGGGGCCAGGCAAACCGACTTCTTCCTGAATGATTTTAGGGTCTAAAATTTTCTTTCCTCGTTGGATCATCACATTTACATTTTCATACAGAAGTGGTTTGGTGGGTCATAATTAGATAATATGAACATATGCAACTTGACAACTACTATTTATTATATAAATGGTATTTTTCAAACCCATTTCCCAATCATATGCTATATCGATCCAAATCCAAATCTCACTCTACCACCACATCAAAACCAAATCTCTCTCTAATACCACATCAATCCAAATCCAAATTTCACTTTTTCCAACTTTCATCCTTTGCTACCAACTTTCCAATTTTTAAAAATTAATTTCAATGTATTTGACCCACTTTAACCACCGAAACTAATAATATATATTTAATCCTTAATTCTTCCCACCCACCATTGTCTTTGGGTGCACACCATTGACCAAAATACTTATTTTCTATTTGCATCACAATGATCATAAAAAAACACCTTCAACAACCTTTTCAAGACAACTAGTGTAAAGAATGGAGTGGGAAACCTTTTCAAGAAAGAGAGTATAAAGAATGGAGTGGGAAGATAAAAAGGACCTTGAGTAACCTTTTCAAGATCGTTGGTGTAAAGAATGGATTAGGGTCCTTGAAAGATACTTTACTTAACCATCAAAAGATGACATTTTGACATCCAAAATATTTCACTTACCATCAAAAGATGACATTTTGACATCCAAAATATTTCACTTATAGTTTACTTTATTTTCAAGGTGTAAACTTCTAGTCACCTCTTTGTTAGTCAATATGTCCAACGTATAATTTATAAGTCACATTCTTCTTGTTACAATGTTGATGTCCCAAATATTGTATCACAAAAAATACCCCATAGTTTTAAACATTTAGACATTTTTTTTGTTAGTCAATATGTCCAAGATATAATCTATAAGTCACAATCTTCTTGTTGCAATGTTCATGACTCAAATATTGTATCACAAAAAATACCCCCATAGTTGTAAATATTTAGACATTTTTTAGGAACATTTGATAAATTATACTAAGGTTATAATTAAGACCTTAGCCACTTTCTTCGATTTGTAATTTGATTGGTTACGAATGTAATTGGTGTCATGTTGAAGCATTGCAATGTCAAGCTAGTCTTAAAGTGTCATGCATGTTAGATAGTGAATTGTTGTAAACAACAACTTAATGGAGCAAAAAATATTGAATAGTGAGGGAGTAAAAGTGAATTTTTGATAGGTGAAGGCATTAAAGTACAATCAAAGTAGTATATGATTGATTCTAGAGTGTGTTAATGTTACTTAAGTGATTAAGTTCAATGCACATTAACACATAGAATATGAATTAGAAATATTAGAAAGGAAACTCCAAACATACAAAATAAAAAATAAAAAATCAATGCACAAGATATTATCTCAATTATACATATATTCCTAATATAAAAGAACGATTTACAAATAATGACAAATATTGGAGTAATTTCGAGTATCATTGTAGATTAGACAATCATGTATGAGTTATATCATGTTAAATGTTCACAATGTTCAAAATTATGGATACACAACATGGTCATTTATATATTTGCTTGATACATATTCATACAACCTAAGAGAAACAATTGTCATTTAATGAGGTGATTACAAAGTCAACTTGAGATGTTGCAAACTCCCATTATTTTTGGAGACAAGTCCACTATTTCAAGTTAATCATTGAATCTTTTGTAGATTTGGCCAACTTTTATCACCTTGCATGTTAGGCATGTTGATATTCTAAATGGAAATATCTTGCTAACGAGTCCACATAGTTTGGAGCTAAGTGTTGTTTGATGACCATTGATATGTTAAAGGTGCCATACAAATAATATGTTGATGTAAGATTGATTGCATCCTAGAGACTATTTGGAGTTCACAATTGTACTAGAAGGTGGAAATTAGATGAGGAACAAGACTTAACTACATATGGAATCATAATGAAACCTTTTGAAGGCACACTCTTTGTTGCACTAAAGGTTGAAATGGGCATATCATAGACCAAAATCACACTAATACATAGATCGAGAGTCCGCCCCACCCACATATTCTTGAGTAGAGTTGTTCCCCATAACATTAGAGGTAGAAGTGTTGGTCTTCGATGCTAGAAAATTGGACACTCAAGTAGAAAAATCAAAGTGTTTCCTACTAGCTGAAGAAACTTTCGTTACACTTACTCAAATATGAAGTACTAGGCTCATGTAGGAGATTGACCTATTTGATAATGTGTTAGATTTTTGCAGCCTTGATGCATGTATGGAGCATCATCTTATCAATGATTTCATTAGTGGAAGTTGATGTGTTGGTGCCTTCATATCAATGTCGAATAGAGGATCTTATTATCATTTGTGTTGGAACTTTAGAATGATCCTCTAAAATGTTTTGGCGGTGATGCATAAGTGTCGATGACTACTTGTGTTGTGAAGGTTGTAAAATGGAGGATACTTGGATGGGTGCAACAATCTTATATTTAGTGATAAGACAAATAGTCAACCTAAGGAATTTTTGTGTATGAATAATTAATTTAAAATGGCACTGCTTGGCTGAAACCAAAGCAATATTAAGCTTCTATTTTACCTCTATAATGCAGAACAATCTTCCTTTGATGTCAAGGATTGTGCTCTAAGGTCACAACTCACAATGTTCATGTTACTCATATAGGGATTATTATCATAGCACCACATTGCAAATCTCCATGGATGTGACATCACATAATACTTCAACCTTTAAGGGATAGGTGGTGTATTAAAAAGTGCATTGTCTAGTAACATGGATCTCTTTTCCAAACTAGATCTATTTGATGTTGTGGGGTTGTAGGTGGGTTTGGTTGCTAATTTGATTCATTATATAGACATTGTGGAATTATAATATTATTACACCCATTGTCAATGATGAAATGAAGGTTTTATTGATGTCTCCTGATTCAGATTTAGGAGCGGAACAAACTGATTAACAAACTGAATACAATAAACACAGAGATAGGAAGAATAACACAAATATCCAGTGAACAATATCTTCTATTAAATAATGAAATAGGCTGAAATTAGAAAATTGCAGAACTGAAACTTGCTTGAATGGTGGTAGCTATCTCTGAGAAGAGATGTGGCTGCTACGCGCATCCGTCTGAGCATAATGGATTACAATGAGGCTCTAGAGGCCCTTTTCATATTACTCATGAATGCCAAAACCCTAGACATCCAAAAACCTAACCCTAGAAGGTGAAACGCCAAAAGTCATGTGGGCCCTATGGGTAAGTTGGTGTAATTTGGTACCTCAACTTCCTAGGGTCGTAACTTTTGCATACGACCTCCGTTTTAGGCACTTGATAGCCCGTTGGAAAGGTCTTTCATAGAAATACACATTCCTTCGTTAGACTGTGACTTTGTCTACAGTTTGACTGTGGCAAGTAAAAAAAACAACGTTTATGGCCCCAAAACAACCCTGGAAGTACAACAAGATGTGCTAACATGAAAACATACAAAATAAGCCAATTGGATTAGGCGAGAGGCCACCCATATCCACCTAGAGAATGTGTGGAGCTTTAGATATCCCTAGAAGCGTATAAATCACAATTATAAAGCAATACAAAAGGACATGATGAACAAAAACATACACGAGGAGCCAGTTGGAATAGGTGGGTGGCCACTAATATTCACCTGGATCATCTCCAGATATGGCTTTGGAATAATTGATCCTTCTCTTCCTTGAATTCAATTATACTTGATGAGGGATATGAGTTTGAGTGTGATGTGATTAAAATTAGGTTATGTGATTCAAGTACATAGGTGGTGACTTGATTACCTCATTTTAGTCATGTGTAGGAGGATCTACGACTTACACTAAAAGAGATTGGAATAGATGTCATTTTGTTATGTACCTAAGTAGATATGAAAATATGTTATAATATAGACCCTTAATCTCAACAAGAATAAACCAAGACATTCACCAAATATTCAACACAAGAATGTAGACAAAAAACTTGAGGTATGGTAACACCATATATTATTCCTTATGGAAGGAATGCACTCCCAAACAATACTTGCTTGCTGTAATAACAATATTCTTCACTATGCTCCAATACATTGTTTACACTTCTTTATATAACACTCTCTATCTCATAGGAACATTCTAGAAAATGAATATTCTAGTAGGTGGAACCTTCTAGTAAACCTTCTCACCTTTATTGTGTTCACACTATTACATGGGCCTTATTTAATAGAATTGACCTCCATACATGATAATACATAACCACATTCACATTGGCTACCTCCCTAGGTACCCCATATTATCTCCCTAGGTATATTATTACATGGGCCTTATTTATTAGAATTCGCCTTCATACATGATAATACATAACTACATTCCCATTGGCTACTCCCTAGGTACCCCATATTATTACTCCCATTGTTAATGATGAAATGAAGGTTTTGTTGATGTCTCCACATTTGGCTATGGAATAATTGCTCGTTCTCTTCCTTGAATTCAATTATACTTGATGAGGGGTACAAGTTTGAGTTTGATGTGATTAAATTTATGTTATAGGATTCAAGTACATGAGTGGTGACTTGATTACCTCATTGTAGTCATGTGTAGGAGGATCTACGACTTGCACTAAAAGAGTTTGGAATAGATTCTATTCCATCTTACCATGGTTGGAAGTATCATGCCTATCACATGAATAACTTATATCTTTCTACTTATTCTAATGTCACTTACTCATTTGACATTATTTTGTTTGGATAGGTGGTTTTCCAAACTATGCAAATTTGTTTTGACTATGACAAGTTTGCTTATTTTTGGACTAGTTATTGCAATCAATGGTGTTGTATTATTGGTCACATTGATCACTTGAAGGATTGGTACATTGTTTGGAATTGTGCTTTTGCTCAATCCATTCCACAACCATGTGCATGTCTACAATTGTGTTCACTATCAATAAGTCAAGATTTTGATTGTTGCACTAGTATAAACTACTTTTGCATTAGATTCATATCCCCCTCTCTAATGTTTATAGGATACATGAGATTATGGAACTCATGTGTACCCATTAATAGATTGATTCATGATTCTAGAAGAATTTCTACCACTTATCGACTATTCCTCTTAATGTCTTAGTGGATAATTCTTGTTATGTAATGGCACACACAAAACATCTCAATGTAGTGTTTGACTCACAACACTCTTCACATTAGCAATTGTGAGATTCCCACCAAGCCTTACAAGGGCACATGTCCTGAATGCCACTAAATCATATAAGGGAAATTGTGTACCCAAATTGAGAACCATAAATTGAAGTGTGTGTGTTTCATGTTGTCTAAAAAGCCTCCACAAAGAACTGTGTGCCCAATTTTTTTTTTTGAAACATGAACTATGAATCAAATGCTATGTAACATAAGGTGATCAATGCTTTACCATGTAACTAGTCTCTTAAAAATGGGTGCCTAGCACATGAATACGGATACACGATGCATGTGAGAGGGAACCTTTAGCATTGTTTCAATGAGAATAATCCAATAGAGCATATGACTTGACCACCAAATGCACACTTTTAAGTCTATTGTAGCTCGCTTTTAGGAGCCTTTAAGGGACACGACTTTCTAAATCTTTTGAGGGCCTAACGTTAAATGGTACATTAGAATTATAATTTGTAGGTTGCAATGCATGTGTTTAACATAACCTAAGAGGTATGCATGTATATCCATGTGGACAAGACGAGGATGGCAAAAATGACTTATAAATGGGATCTTTTGGCATGGTAGTTTAGTATTTTACCGCGGAGACGAATCCAACATGATAATTTAGTATTTTGAAATGGGTGCCTAGCACATGCATATGGCCATGAAAACCAGGGGAAAATACATTATTAATATTTTTCCATGGAGACGAATCCAACAAAGTGAACGTCTCATCCATCAAACACACAATTGTTTTTTTCGTTTTGTAGCTCACTTGTAGGAGCTTTTCAAGCATAACTATTTCCAAATGTTTTGGGAGGTTAGTAGTAAAATGGTATGTCAAAATAAGGATCCATATATTTCATCATATGTGTTTAGTATGTCTAAAATTCCTTCAATTATATATTTTTTCCTAGGATAAGGATGTTGAAAATGACTCACATATCCAACAATATAATAAATGGCCACAAATAAAATGATTCACATATCCAGCAATATAATAAATGGCCACAAATAAAATGATTGATGTTGATAAGTTAAAACACTCAATAATGTTGATCCACATCAGGAATTTTATAGGAATGTATTTAATTAAGTATAATAGTATTTATAATACATGAATCAAGCCACTTATGGAACAAAGTAAGCCACGGTGAAGAAAATGTTATCGTTCACATATAACAAAGAAACTAGCCACTTGTAACTACGATCCATTATTTTAAGAGAAATATATTATTTAATAAAATGAGAAATTAACCATAGTCACACAAAACCCAATATTAGTAAATACAATAAAATGTTGGATATAAGTAAGTATCCAAGTGAAGAAAGTATTATCATAAATTTCTTTTGATAAAGGAATGCCATGATAAAGACACGAGTTTGAATGTAGATACTCAAAGGTGTTTTTCAAGACAATTGGGCCACATATTTGAAAGAATCTCGATGGGGTATTTTGAAGAGGGATGATGGACTACCCATGCACTATTATAAAAAAGCCCAATGATATCTATTGAAGAGGCCTCAAGAGTCCAATGATATATATGGAAGAGGCTTCAAGACTCATTGGGGGCACATCTTCAAAAGATGCCTAATCTCAGGAAAGTTAGTTGAACATGGTGTTTATAGAATTCTATACTTAATGATCCATACTTGGAATGATATGAATATTAATGTAATGGAGACAATTCACATAATATGGCATAATTTTTTATTATGAAGCTAAAGCGTAAGGATACTGATCAATTTCAATTTAAAAAGTTAAAGAAGGTATCATAAATAGTTAAAATGAGATATATGTAGCTAAAAATATAACTATATCACTATCCCCCTATATCTCTATTATCCATGCTGGTATATACCATGCAAAGCATCACTGTAGTAGTTACTCAGTTGTAACACCAAGTCTTCAAGTCATCAGGGCTTAGTGCATGCTTATAGGATCCTTATTCGGGAATATTGTAAGAATGGTAGAGAAACAATGGCATTGGGATATAGTTTGACCCATAAATGGTTGGTTGACATGATCATAATTATGTCACTAGTGTGGTGCATTGTGGAGAGTCATCAAAACTCAAACAACAAAATAATGACTTTGTGGGATATGAAAAGTGTGATGATTAAGATACAACTCTTAAGTTCTCAAGGTCTGTAATAATTATGCATATGATACATGTTCGATAATGGTGTTGGAATATTGAAAGGGGGGTGAATCTGTATTGAGCAATTTTTACCAATTTCAATCAGAACACGTGAACATTAACTTTATGAGTAGTATATCATTTATGATTGTATTTAATATATCATGAGCAATATCAATCAACAATTCATAACAAATAACCACAGATACACAATACATCGGAATTTACGTGGAAACCCAAATGGGAGAAAACCACAAAATGCTTTCTTATATATCAAAGGCTACATTAATAGGAAGCACAATGTTATGAACACAATATATATAGAAATAGATATAATAATAATAATAATAATTAAATATAATAATTAAACACATCATAAATAAAAAGTCATGTCTTATCTAAAGGACGTGTCTATTCATGAAAGGGCAACCACGTGAGGATATGTAAACAAACCCTCATTCTCATTGTAATAATCTCATATCATATTCATTATTCATAGTATTATTATCCTATATGGATTTCTGTGTACTATCCTATTTATATTGGATATTATTTGTGTGAGCAAACTTAGTTCATCTCATTTGGTATCAGAGCGAGTATGATCTTGGCTATTGGTCATATAGGTTTCTAGTCACACCGAAAAATCTCCAGAGTTTCTATGATTGTTTGGTCTTTGACCACAAATAGGCCCTTGGCCATTTAAAGAAATCAATTTCCATTGAAGAAATATTATTCCGTTGCAAAATTCAAAAAGAAAAAGAAAAGAAAAGAAAAATAAGTTCATGGTATAAATTTCAAATATTCTGGTTGGCTATTGGCATAGAAGGTAACATTAGAGGATGAAGCATAAACATCTCAACTTGTCGTAAATTTAGGACGTGAGAAATAAAACGCAGTTCAGTCATACACTGTTCCCTTCATACCCCTGTTATAATCCATATGCCATCTTTACCCTTTCCATGCATTCACCATTAAGTTTATGTGCATTATCATCACGATCTGCATCATAATCATCAAGCACTCTGCGTTATAATCTGATTGCATACAATTCTGTATGTTAAACAAGCCACCGTTTGGTAGTAAACCTGCAGCCATCCATACGTCGCAACTCCTCTTGGCAATGAACGAACTACAACAAGCCTCTATTAATTAAAGTATCAAAGCCACGATGGTTGGCAATACCACTAGCAAGAGATATTAAAATTAAGACTAACGCATATTTTACAGAATAAAATTCAACGAGATTTGAAAATACGAGTTATTAAAGGGTTAACCCGATTTTTTTTTTATGGTCGTACATGAAACAAGTGTTGGATGGCAGCGTAGTCCCTGCCGGGTTGTACTGGGAATAAATGCACAAGTATAGGGGAATAAGCAGCGGAGGCAAATGGAAACTGCAACAAACACGTGGCAAGTCGCATGAAGTACATGTGGTATCCATGCAGATAATGACATGTGGCTCCTAGAGCAATTTTGGCATTGAAACTGTTTAGTTTTTGAAAGTATTTTTATTCTAATTATACTGTGTTTTGCATAATCCATCTTGCTTTTAATTTCTTAATAAGATTATGTAATTTTTCCTATTACCAGTAGTACAGTAGACATATACGAAAGAGCACAAATATCCCCATCACATGTAACTTGATATATTGTTGGAGTCTGACTTTCCATGTTCGAAATTTCCGTTCCTACCTTGTACATTTTATCTCTTTAATATATTTATGAAATTCATTCATAATGATCTCTGTCAATCACACACATTAAACATTCAAATTAAATAAACACAATTTCCTGAAAATTAAATAAACACAATTTCTTGACATCCAGCATAGTTGAAGACAAAAATTTATGAGCACATAAAAACAAAAGAAGATGACCAACATGCATAAAGAGAACTAGTTTTGGATTCCAAAAATAGGGTTACAAGGCCCCGTCGAGACTGTTCCCGAAGTAGTTTTCTTTGAAATTTATCAAAAAATAATAATGTATGTTACAAATTCTTGGAAATTTAAATGCGTTTGTCATATAGACTGGGATTGGGGCTCTTGCGGACCATAAAAGAAATAAGTACAAGAAATAGGACTATAGAAAGAAGAAGTGGGCGACGGTAGAGAGCAAGACCTAAAAATAAGAAATTGGAAGTTATCAGTCTTTGCTTAGACATTTCTATTTAAAGAGGTGGAATAACTAGATTGATAAAGAAAGCAGGATCTGATCAGTATAAACTTACTATGATGGTATCTATCTCCCCCTTTGCTATTTACTTGTTGATGCTTTTTTATTGCTCTCATTGATGACTACTATAATTGTGACAACTGCTTGTTTCCCTTCGTCGATGAGCTTGTCGATTTCCCTTTGGAGCCATTCTTCAATGTAGCCTCTCACGTGGGGCACGTTGATCTCATCCCAAATTTTTATGTTGAAAAGATCCTTTTCTAATTCCCTTAGATCGATAGAAATATTACGTAGAGCCTGATCAATTTCTTCATTTTGTACGAATAGTCCACTAGCCAGTTGTCCACGTCATCTTCACCATATTAAAGGATGCTGTAAAAATTTTCTAAAGACAACCCATTAAAAATATCAACTGGTTCATCGAAGGCTTTCTTGGTTAAGGAAAAGGAGTTGATGATTAAGTTGGGGTCTTGGACCTCGTTGGTACTTTCAGCTAAGTCTATTTCGGTCAGCTTTCTGAATAATTCTTCTTTCTTTGATATGACTTGTTGATATGATTGGACAATGAGATGTAGGTTCTTAACTTTCTCTTTCCAACATGCATTTAATTGTTTGATCCAATTTGGGAAGGGGAGATCTTCTTGTCTTCTTCTCATATCTGTCATGTTGTCGACATGGATGCCAAAAGGGATGATCGTCTCTAGATAGAAACATTCTTCATTTTTTAAATCCTCCTGCAAATGTTCGTGCAAAGCATGTGCCCTCGTTCCAAGGGAAGCCATACTTTGTGATGTTTCTTAGGCCTGAGTAATTAGCTCCATTCTTTTCTTGATATTCTGCTCCACATAGCCTCTATACAATGTGAAGAGGTTGGAGGATCCTTTTAACTTGGATGCATGGGTGGCAGACACAGTTATTGCTAAAGGACTGGCAAGCAATGGGATAGGAATCAAAGCTTCCTCCAATTCCTTGAGTCGATCCTTCAGTCTGGAATTCTCCGCCTCAATGCCTCCAATGGAATCATCAAGAGCATCTCCGGTTGCTCGGTGAAGTCGGGAGATTTGGGAGGACTGCATGTTCCTAAGGTTAATCTCTGAATGAGATTTCCCTGTCTTATTTCTTATATCTCTCTTTTCAATAATTAAATTTTTAGATTTGTTATAAAAAAAAATGCTCTGGAATATGAAGGATTCATCTTCATAAAAAATTTTGGTCTTAGCTATTTCCATTTGGGGACTATGGTGGATCGCGTTCTCAGGCTAATCAATGCTGCAAAATACGTTATCCAGATCAGTCTCAAGTTCCATGTCTTCACTTTCAATTTCAGGCTCTTCTGCTTGCCCTACAACATTTTTTCTCTTCTTCCTCACAGGAAGCTTGTGAGAACTATCAATTTTACTGTGAGGAGGGTTCTTATCTCCTCCTCCATTTGAAGAATTCTGGGTTTCTTTCTTACTGGGGTGGGCCGTTGGAGCGATGCTCTAGGATGTTGTACTCTTGGGAGTAGTATCTGGGGATTGAACACTCTTCTCACCGGGGCCTTTTCCCTGTTGTTTGTACAATTCAATGGTGCTTTGTAATGTCTCTAGGTTGCCAACGTCAGGAGCAGCAGTGTTGTCGTCATTGTCTTTGTCTTCGTTCAGGCGTGTCTGGATAAAAGAATTGTTGAAGCCAACTGCTAGTAAATGTTCTAAAAAAATCCCATTAGGGTCGAACCCTCTTAGCCTTTCAACATATCTTAAGTTCAATGTGTTGAAATGGATTGCGAATTCGTCAATCTTGTTGATGTTCCTGAACATGAAGTTCCCGACTTTCCAAGGCAGAGGAATGGCCTGCTTTTTTCTTTTCTCATGGAAGAAATGAAACCAGTAGTTCTATTTCCTTGCTATTCCTGTAACAAACATTCTATCCATAATGTGACATGGAAGGAAAGCAAGATTTTCCTTGGAGCCAAAAATCATTATCACACTGTAATTCTCCATTTGTTCAAGTGTCCCCTTCCTGTCCAAAAACTTGGTTGCCTGGTCAGACATGCGGGGAGCATCCTTTCTTAACAATAAATCTTTGAAAACTGAGACAAAGTCATTAAAAACCTCATAAAAACAATGGGAGGTCTTGTGCCTCCACAAGGCTTGGTACCAGAAGGTTACTGGGTCGAATTCACAATTTACCTTCTTGGACACAGACAATTTTGGAAATAGACAACAATGCGCTATCGCGAAAACCAAGTAGGATGACATACAAAAATTTTTCTCCTCTTTGAATCGTGACAATTGGGAACAAATTTCAATGGAAATTATCTTCCCCCAATCAAAAATAGCTTGTTCCTTGACTGGGAAATGCAAAATATAAAGAATCATGCGGGAAATACTTGATGTGGGTTCCTGTCCCATTATTCTTGTAAACATCTAGGAAATTTTCCGGAATGGATTTCTAAATGAACTAACATGCAACCTTGTGATATCTTCAGGAACTACTGTCGGGTCTTCTAGGAACTCATGCAAGAGGTCCAGCTTGTTATCATGTTTTTTTAGAAATTGGTTGCAGTCTTCTCCTCTGAAGGTCAATGTTGGCTGGGACAATCTTAACATCTTGCGAAAGACCTAAGGTGACAAAGAAACATGAGAGTGTTCCCGTAGTGGAATCATTGTTTGTCCTAAAATATATCTCTCAGTGCACCAAGAGACCACCTCCTTACAATAAAAAAATTCAAGGACACAACCTGCATGAGCAATTCCAGAGGTCCAAATTACTTCGCTCTGGGCGGAAGGGGATGAGTAGTAAGAGTAGGCCCTGGACCACTGGAATTTCTGGTCCTCACGCCCGAAGGTGTTCACTGTATCTCCATAGAACTGTTTCCGAGCTTGTGCCATAAGTTTACGAGAACATCCCTTTGCTCCAGATGATGTTTGAAATGAACTGTTGGAGGGGATAATATAACCCTCCACAAATCTTGGTCCAATGCGTGTGAATGGGAGATCTCCTCGAGCCTTTCGCTCATTAATGACAATCTCTACGGTTTGCTACATGATGAGTTGTTAGCATTAAATCTTAGTAATTTCATACTTAGAAGTGCGAAGGTGGTGGGTATGACGAAGAGCAATCAAGGATTGGAGTTTTCGTGAACCCACCAACCCAACGACCCACGAAAGACATTCCATGATGTTTGAAATGAATACTCGGAAGGGATAATATAACCCTCCGCAAATCTTGGTTTAATGCATATTAATGGGAGATTTCCTTGAGCCTTTCGTATTAAGGACCAAATATCAATATAGCATAGAAAAACCTCAGAAAAGTACTCAACACCTTGAAAAAGAGATAAATTCAGATAATAAGCCTCTTCGAGGGGGCAACCTCCTTTTACCCCACTTAAATGTTCAAGTACAAGATGATTCAAAATGAAAA
>JZKD02S0743421.1:228023-241571 GCA_000966675.3 Picea glauca
CTCCGACATAGCAAGGAATGTTTTCCGGAACTCTTTCTCATCTTGAGAAATCCCTTCTTCCGATGCCATCTTCTCGCTGTGAGAATCTCTTTTTCTCAATCCAATTAATGGATTCCCTGCAACAAGCTCACCTTCACCACGCTGTAGCTTTTCCCTGGTTAACATGCAAAACTCAAATCCAAACGTCAACTAGCTCTGATACCACTTGATCCGTCGGATCTTTTAATGACTTATGGTTGAGTTTTATTTTTGCATGCACTAATTAACCATTTGAGAAACTTAGTGAAAGAATGAGGAAATAAGAGGAATTATGAAAGCCATATATACATTTGCAGATCTGAAATGAAAGAATAAACAACAAACCATAACACGCAGATTGATAACGGAGTTCGACACAACTTTGCCTACGTGTCCGGGCCTTTGTCTCTCTGGGGGAGGCTTCTTTATTTCTTCTCAAAAGATCAAAAGTACATCGCTGCAATGCCAAATGGATACAATACTAATCTGGTCATGTTCTTCCAGATCTCTAAAACCCAGCAAAGAAAACGACACGCAAAACGGACGTCCGGAGCTCCCAGAAATGGTCCGACAACGTCTCCTCCTCAAAAGCTTCTCTGCCTCAAAATGGCTTTGGCTTGGCTTCTCCTCAGCATATTTTTTCTCTGAATTCCCTCCTATGGCCGCAAACAGGCCTGGGTTATATAGCTAGGAAGTTGGTTACTCATCTCCAACTTCCTCCCAAAAATTAGGCTTAAAAAATGCCCAATATTCCCCAAAAATGGAGAAAATACATTAAAAATAGGCTTAACAACAATTAAAAACCCAAAAATTAGTTATAAACACACTTTATAGTTATAATAGGGAATTAGGCCCCTTTCTCCCGATGCGCGCCCCCTTGGCAGGGTCATATGGACTCCATATGGCCAAGCGTTAGCCCGTAGGCTAAGCGCTGGCTCCTTTTCTCTGCTCCAGCCCCGGGTCCTGTGGCTTATGGCATGGAATCACGGGCTTATAACAACCGCGCCCTTTTGAGTTAGAATAACCCCGGTTTATTTGGTGGTGGTTACGTATGGACTGCCGGGAACCATGGGCCAAGCCCCTAACCGTGAACACCCGCCCGCTTTGACTCCCGCGCTCGTGGTTACATGTAATGGTCGTGTGGTGTACGCTGAGGGCTGGGGCTAAGCTCCGGCCCTTTCCCCCCCGACCAAACTTTAATTCAAATTTAAATTTGAAATGCGCCGTATAGTTAACAAGTAACACCGTCCGGGCGGGTGGTTAGCCCAACCCTGCCAGTCCACAGTCCCGACGGGAGGTCGTGGGTTCGACTCCCGGCCAAGCCATAAAATTTTACACATAAACGAACAACCAATCACGGGGTGCCACATGGAAACCCTTAACTGGGCCACGTGCCTGCCATGTCAGATGCCGTACTGCCACCTGTCACTTCTCTGTCATCTCTGCCATGTCAGCTGCTGACGTCACCCGTGCCACATGTCACCCTTACAGTGGTGACACGTGTCACCTCGGGATAGGTCCAGCTGTACGCCCGTACGCCCAAATCTGCCTAACACATGTCACCTCCTGGTGCTGCCACATGTCCCCTTCTGGGTTTTCCACGTCAGCTGTATGGACCGTACGGTCTGCACAGTCATCATGACACGTGGACTGTACAGACTGTACAGTCAACCCCTTTTTTTATTTGTTTGGATTTTCGGAGAGAATGCGATATCTTCTCCATACGGAGCCCGTTTGACAAAGTAAATATACCACCAGAATCAGGAAGACGAGATAGACATAATAGCACATGTTTCGTCACATTTCGAGCACTTTCATTTTTGAGCATTTTTCAAGCCCTGTCAGGCTTCTGGATCCGATTTCGGATCAGAAATATATCTCTCGACGCAACAAGAGACCATTTTCTTACAGTCAAAGACTTCAGGGACACAACCTACACCAGGGAAAAATCCAAACCCATTCCAAAACCCTAAAAATGAAAGGAAAGGATACATCTCTGAGGGAAAGGATCGCCATCCAAGACAAGAGACTCAAACTCTTGATCTGCAAAGTGACTATTGTGTTCAACGTTGATTTATTTTCTAAAACCCCTTCCTTTGGTCTTGTTAGGGCCGCCATCAGCGAGTCGGGAAGTGCCCCCCATTATGGTGGATTTCAATTTGGGCACAGGAGTGGGAACATCGTTTGCATTACCATCATCCATCGTCGTATCATTTTCCATCAGATTGTCTTCTTCCGGTTTGAAATCAACCGCATCAACCTTTGCGCCGACCATCAACGCAGGGGGGGTTGCCTTGGAATTATTTAGCTTGAATATATCTCTCGATGCACCAAGGGATAATCACCTTCTTTGCTTCTGGGTGGAAAGAGATGAGTAGTAAGAATATTCCCTGGACCACTAGAAGTTGTGGGCATCATGCCCAAAGGTGTTTACCGTATCTGGACAGAACTGCTGCCATAAGTTAACGAGAACGTCCGTTTGCTCAAGATGATGTTTGAAATGAACATTCATAAGGGATAATATAACCCTCCACAAATCTTGGTTTAATGAGTATCAATGGGAGATCTCCTCGAGCCTCTTGCTTATTAATGACAATTTCTATGGTTCCTGCATAATGAGCTATTACCATTAAAGCTTACTAATTGCATACTTAGAAAAAATTGTGAAGGTGGGTGACGAAAAAGAGAGATTAAGGATTGGAGATTTCGTGAAGCCGCCAACGAGACGACACGTGAAATAGATTCCATGATGCTTGAAATGAACACTCAGAAGGGATAATACAACCCTCCGCAAATCTTGGTTTAATTTATATTAATGACATACCTCCTCCAACCTTTCAGACATTGATGACAATCTTAATGGTTCCTGCATGATGAGCTATTAGAATTAAATTTTAATAATTTCATATCTAGAAAGAAGTGCGAAGGTAGCAGGGATGGAAAAGAGCGATTAAGCATTGGACATTTCGTGAACCCGCCAACCTTTGAAAGAGATTCCAAGAAATGGCCAAGTATGGAAAGCAGTCAGGAGACGTGAGGGCCCGATAGTCAAATTGTATGTCTCCAAGCTTTTGACTGCAAAATGTGTAACACAGAACAAGGCATGATGACGGACTTCGACGATCAATTTATATATCTCAGAACTCTGGGTGCTATTTGTAGGTTGCATAACAATGGAAGCGCAATGTTGAGAAAGATTGCCCGGGAACCGATGATGGAAATAGTGGCCAAGTATGGAATGGGGTAGCGGCCAGTCAAACTTGTGATATAAAAGCATGAGACATATTTGGAAAAATGACTAAGTAACCAGAAAGGGAAAGTAGAGGAGAAAAAGAAAGGGGAATTTGGTTGTCAATTTGTATATCGGGGAATTCCAGGCCCTATTTGTAAGGGGAGGAACAATGGAAGCACAATGTTGAGCCTGCCTAACGGGGAGCCCGTGATCGAAAAGTTGTTGATTATGGAACGGGGAAGCAGTCGGTCGGAATCGTGATATAAAATCATCAATGCAAAACTGAACGCATGAATCAACCAACCCACACACTTAGACATTTTCCGAAAAATGACTAAGTAACCAGAAAGGAAAAGTAGAGGGAAAAAATAAAGGGGAGGGCAATTTTCGGAAGCGGTAATTGGTCTTAACAAAACTCCATTGATGGTCTTAACAATAACTATGAAGTGCATTAGACAGGTGAACATGTTCTTCAATCAAGGAATATAGAAAGTGAGTCATGGTTATACTTTCCAGGATGTGTTCGCATAAGAAAAGCATCGAAAAGTGACAGAAAAATCAATTTTGGGATGTTCAAGTAAAATTATTGTATTGTAAACTTCACTG
Organism: Picea glauca; assembly: GCA_000966675.3. Taxonomy (NCBI): domain Eukaryota; kingdom Viridiplantae; phylum Streptophyta; class Pinopsida; order Pinales; family Pinaceae; genus Picea; species Picea glauca. Next base: position 231,880 of record JZKD02S0743421.1, read on the forward strand.
TAAGTATAACAACGATGAATTTTAATTTTAATTTTCTGTGGTTGATATCATAGTTCCATTGGACTTCACATAACATATATCCTTTTATTTCAAAATATTTCTGAAGATGAATTTTGGTAATTTCACCGATCAAGTAAAAGTGCTAAAATGAACTACATATCACATTGACTTCACATAGCTTACATTAAAATGCAAAGCATGTCTTGTGTATTCTTTAAGATCATAGAAAAACCGCTAAGATACTGAATGTATCATCCAACTATAATTCAAAAATCAGGCCCATGAGAACCTTGAACTACGACACGAAAGCACATGAACAAAAGTCCACCAAACACAAGACATGACAAATTCAATGGAAATTGGGAATTGTATCCCATCTATAACCAAATCCCCAAATGGGAACCAAGAAATTTTCCGATTACTATATTACCATGAACTAAGATCACTATGAACATTTGCTTCTGATAGTACCATGAACCAAGATCACGTTGACCTGCCAATGTTCTAACATTACTAGTTCTAGAAAAGAGTGTCAACATTTAACTTAATGTTGTTCGAACAATGCCAAATTTTCAATATTATTGAAAATGCCTGATGGTTCCATTCAGAGGAGCAAGCCATTTTGACGGCTCAAAGGATGGACCTGATTTATTCACAGTTGGATACTTTGTATGAGGTCTGTCCTCATGCTTCTCATTCCTGGGCTGAATAATCTTATGCGCTTCCAGTTCAATTTGCCATGGCACTTCAAAACTCTATTTATATCCTCATTGGGTAGCATGGACATATACAAATGAGATTGTTTTGTTTCCTGTCAACACTTGATATGAATATTTTTTTTTTGGTTCAGTCGATATGCAGTATGGCATTGTCCTCATTTATTGTAAATTTGCTATGTACACGAACGTCGTGTAACATGTAGACATTGTTTGCCTTTTTCTATAGGTATACTTCATATGGAAATTATGCTAACCCATGAAGCACATCTTGTAACATAGGTTATCTAATTGTACAATGTACAATTGTGTTGCTGAGGGTTCAGATGGCAACATTGAGGCAATGTATATATATGTAAGGGCATTTTTTACTACATTGTAGGCAATCAATTGTGCCATCATTTATCAAAGCAGAGGCAGAAGTAGGAGAGTTGCATTTGGCACATATAGGCTCGAAGGGGGTCAAGTACGCATTCGCTGCAACCAAAACACCCTCAACCTACGCACATGAGCATAAAAATTAATATATTGAACAATATAATATACAACTGTACAACAAAAAAGTTGCAGAAAATTATTCAAGGCGATTTTTATGAGAAAAGTGTGGATGGAATTGTAGATGTATACGCACAACAGTTGTCGAGCTAGTTAGTTTCTTGAGATCCTGTACTATATCTGTTTGCAATTCTGTTACAAATGTTGCTTGGGCTGTGCGAATGATCCTTTCTTTAAAATCTCTTTTCTTTGTTATATTTTTGAAGAGCATAAGTGGAAATTTCCCTTTATGCAATTGTTGTTCCATTGAGGAAAACAAATTTGAATAGGTGTCGAACAATTGCAGGTTCAACATGGAACAATGTAATAGTTGTGTAACATAATTGAGATATATGAACATGTGAAAGTAAATGACAAAACTGGATATGGAGAACAATACCATTTCCTTGTCATTGTCTGACTCTCCATCTTTTATATGGAGAATGTGTTGCAATCCAAATTTTCTCGCGAGTGTGACAACTGCACCAATGGTTCCGATCGAGTAAGTGTTGTCACTCTGTGCAAGTAAGATGATTGTTGTGTTCGGTACAAAATGATATTCTGAACAAATCACAAGAATTTTTTCCACATTACTTGTTTCGTTGAGTGATATAATCGGATCACAATCACCATGGTCATATACTGTTTTCGACAATAAATTAAAATTTGTAATGGATATCCCATTACTTGGCAAGATCTTTTCTGCATGTTTCTGGACAAGTTGTGTAGGGATAGTCAGTGTGACTGTCATCATGGTTTCGTTGTCAGTCATGTCAGCATGTACAATGCATATACTTTTGTTTGCCTTGTGTAAGTAGGTGCTATACACGACCATTATGTCCCCGATGAACACTTGTCCAATTCGACAACTGTTCAAGCCTTCTATCGATAATTTACTGGGTGTTATAAGTTTAGACCTGGTGACATTTTTTGAATAGAAAAAGTAATGTGAATGGTAGTCTGCATCATTTTTGTTGTTTTCTTTTTTTTGGCATAAATGTACAAGTAGACGCACAACTTGGATGATGTATGGAGGTCAAAGTTTTGTAACCATACCTCTTAGTCTACAGAGCTTGCACTATGTTGGGCATTTCACTTGCGCTCGTCGATACTTCTTGTGAACTACAAAGCATGTATTGCAGATGACATCAACATATTTATCATGGCATAGAAGAATAAATAACTAAGGATATTTGTTTGGTAAACATAGCAAGAGCATAATGTATGAATCTTTACATTTGGCCTTGTCGTTCTGTTAATGATTGCGATGATTGACTACTCATGCCCATGTCACTTGTCCAACTTTTCCTGATGCAAGCATGTGTACATAAACATCGGAATGACTAAACAATCATATGCATTATATATTTTTCATAATTGTTCTGGATGTCATATACAAGATTGAAGGAGATGGAATATGAAATAGGGTGTCAAGGGATACCGAGGAAACATGAAGACTCGACGATCAAATTGTATGCCTCAAAAATTTTGAGTGCAAAAATGTGTAACATGAAACAAGGAATGAAGGGAAGTTGTTTGCAGGTCATGGAAGAATAGAAGCAAAATATTGAGCCCGTTGACCCGGGAGTTCAAATGTCAATTTGTATATCGTGGAACTCCGAGTGCTGTTTGGAGGACACCGAACAATAGAAGCACAATTTTGAGGCCGCCAACCCGGGAAGCTGCGATTGAAAAAGTGGCCAAGTATGGAATGAGGAAGCCGTCGGTCAGACTGGTGATATAGAAGCATGAGTATAAATGTGAATCCGTGAGTCTGCGCACCTAGAAATTTTCGGAAAAACAACAACTAAGTAAAGCAACCAGAAAGGGAAAGTAGAGGGGAAAAAGAAAGGGGAATTCGATTAAGTATAGAAGAGGGGAAAAAAAGGGATAATAGAGAGTGGGAAAATAGAAAAGGGGAGGGCAATCTTCGGAAGCGGGAAGTCTCAATAAAGGCCCATTGTTGCCAAATCATCGTTTTCTAGTCCAATATTTTATCCACCTACTCGTTTTGTGTGTTTGATTTACTATCACAATTGGTATACCTTTTCGAAGATTGTACTTCAACTCCCTCTGTTGTGGCATATAATATTTCATCATCTTGTCCAACTAATCTGTTTCTTTCAATGTAGCAATGCATAAAATACAATGGACATGAAGGTAAGTTGGTATGTAAAAATATATGCAAAAAAATTAATACAGTTCTATTTATTTCAATCTAGTAGCACAAAAAATACAAATGACATGAAGATAAGTTATTATGTAGGAAGATACGTAGTATCTACATACAATAAATTAGGTGCAAAGCAATAGAACAAATATATAGACAATAAATGAAATAAAAAACAATGGAATACAAAATAAGAGTAGAAGCATGCACCTTTGTATCTCCTCTTCTACATTAGTGGTTAAGAGTCCTTCGTCTTCTCTAGTTGTTCTGTTTGTTTCAATGTGGGAATGGACAAAATACAATGAACATGAATGTAAGCTGGTATGTAAGGAGAAACAAGTAATATGTACATACAGTAAATGAGAATCAAAGGAATAGAATAAAAGATAGAGTTAGAAGCATGAACCTTTGTTTTTCTTGATCCATGGTTGTGGTTATATAGAATTTTTCTTGGCCAAAATATATTACAAGCCAAAAAATATTAAGAGGTTGGATGGTCCTAGCTGAATGATTTGGTTTTGTGCAAAAAAGTATCCAGATATGCTTTGAGACATGGAAATATAATTTTGTAATATGTTTGATGCATATTTCATAATTCAAGTTCAAGACAAATTGCATCATGGTCAGACCAGTTTGTGTATAAGATAAAGAGGCTATATTGTGACATGGGCACATTTGACCATATATGGTCAATACGTGCATTTTGTACATGTTTTATCTTAACCAAAAGAAAGCATAGATTGTAATTTCACATGTAGTTTTCCAATTCTTTTGTTATGGCACTATTTTGTAGCATGTCAACACTGAAGTCTCCTAGAATGATAATGATTTTGTTCAGATGTAAATGGTGTAATGAATTTGAAAAAACATTCATTATGTTAGCAATGTTGCACACAACACGACATATATATTGAATATTTCAATTTGCAATCCACATATAACTATTCTTGCTAGCACCATCTCAACATCTTTTTCTTCAGCAAGAACATTTTTCAAAGGCATGTAGGTATGGTTCAAAGTTTGGAGAAAAAAAATAGAGCAAAATTTAAGAGCATGAGAGAAAGATATGCCAATTTTGTGCAATTTTGTTGCAGCTTAACCACTGTTGTACCATACCTATCCCTTCTACACCTATCTGCAGTTTTCTTCTACAATAACATCCTGCAAAGGCAACAAGCTTGACATCGGATTTTTCATGCGAAAGACACAGGTTCGATTCCCGTACGGGATATGTAGGTACTCATTCTCGGGCAAGCTAGGAATATCATCGAGGGCAAGGTGCGAAGGCTGAAGAATTTCTTATTCAATTGAGGTGTTAGATTTCCACTTCGTCACATACGACAAAGGAACGAGATTTGTAATGCTAGAAAAAATCACAGCCGAAGTTGTGCAGACAACATTGGCATGCACATGGTAGAGAGCCTGGGGAAAAAAGCAGAGGAAAATTTAAGAGCAGGAGAAAAATATATTCCAACCTCTGTGGAAAGTCTGTAGGATAAGAATGATGAATAAATACTTAAACATTCCTACTTGCAAAATGCAAACAACGAACAATAAACAACAAATACGGATGAAAACATGGTATTGAAACTTACTTGTCAATGATGAATGACAGAACCACATGTCCACTTGTAGGTGCAACACTTGAACCCTGCAAAGTGAAAAAACCAACTCTAACTGCTGGTGTAGGACCCCAACCTTGCAAAGTTGAAGCAAACAAAAACAAGCAGCAAGAAACAAACTAGTGAGCAAGCATGAACGAGTCCAACTGCAGGTGCAGGACCTCAACCCTGCAAAATTGAACCAAACAACAAGAAGCAACAACGAACAAACAAATTAATAAGCAATAACCAGTGAACCAATAAATAATATATGTATCTTCAATGGTGACTAAATTTCATTCCAAGCATAGAAGAAATATGAAACATATGATGACCATGCGAGTGGAAATACTTAAACATTCTTACTTACAAACTGTAAACAATAAACAACGAAGAACATATACGAATGAAACTATGGTATCCAAACTTAATCATCAATGATGAACGATAGAATCATAGGTCCAATTGTGGGTGCAGGACTTGAACCCTGCAAAGTGAAAAATCAACCCCAACTGCGGGTGCAGGACTCCAACCTTGCAAAGTTGAAGCAAACAAAAGAAAGAAACAAGCACCAACAAGTCCAACTGTAGTGGCAGGGCCTCAAACTTGCAAAGTGGAACCAAACAACAACAAGCAACAACCGACAAACCAACGAACTAATGAACAAGAAACAACCGACGAACCAACAAACTAATGAACAAGCAACAACCAGTGAACCAGTAAACAATATATGTATCTTCAATGATGACTAAATTGCATTACACGCATAGAAGAAGTATGAAACATATGATGGCTGTGCGTGGTAGTGGGCAACAATATTGTCCAAATTCACTGCAACATTGTATGGAAAAATTCGAGGAAAAATGTAATGTGACATGCCTACTTAAGTAAACATTTAAGGTTGTCAGGCCTGTTTAAGGGCCTCACGCTATGTAAACATTTAAGTTGTCAGGCCTGTTTAAGGGCCTTGCACTATGTAAACATTTAAGTTTTCAAACCTATTCAAGTACCTCAAAAAGAGTGTCAATGCTCAAAACTTTCGGTATGTAAACATTTCAATAAAAATAGAAATAATAAAAACATTAAAAAATAACATCGATGCTCAAAACTTTCGGTATGTAAACATTTCAATAAAAATTAAAAAATTAAAAAAGAGCGTCGATGCTCAAAACTTTGGATATCTAAACATATAAAACATTGGGAATAATGAAGCTGGCAATAAGACTTAGAATCTATTCTCCAATGAAATGATGACATATAAGGTTTTTTTAACAATGTTTTTAGTTCTATAGTTCCAACAATACAGATGATGTGAAAATTTATAGTCAAATGACATATTAAATTGAAGTCAACGAATTATAGATCGCTATAGTCCCTCTACGCCTTCGACATGGACTAATAACTAAAAAATAAGCAATGAATAATGCCCTTTTGGTATACATACCCCTGGAGTTATTAAAAAGAAAATAATAATAATAAATTATTATATATTAGTGAAACTTAAATAATTACCAAGGCGATTCGAAATATATAAAGGATATTCAAAGAAGGTTATAAAAAGACAATTTGCATATTATATATAAGTTAAGTTTTGGGATTGATTAAAATGAAGAGTCATAAATCCAAATATATAAAGGAGATTTAAAGAAGGTTATAAGAAGGAAGCATAAAAAAGTTAAAGAAAATATATTATTATATTTTAAAGTCAGATTTTATTATTAAGTTAAGGAAAATATATTATTATATTTTAAAGTCAGAGTTTATTGTTAAGTTAAGGAAAATATATTATTATATTTTAAAGTCAGAGTTTATTATTAAGTTAAAGAAAATATATTATTATATTTTAAAGTCAGATTTTATTATTACTGAGTGGTATCAAAAGTTATTAAAAGGGTGATTAAAAAAAAATCATAAAGTTTAAAAAAAAATATTATTTGGTAAAGTTAAAAAGGTATTAATAAAGTAAAAAGAAAATATATTAAGTTAAAAAGGTATTAATAAAGTAAAAAGAGAATATATTATATTTTCAAGGCTCATATAAAAAGAACAATTCAAAAATAGAAGGAGGAAGATTTCCTCATACTTATAAAAAAATATGTGGATTCCCTATTAGAAGTTAATGGGATTATTCAAGGAAAGAATATAAACATCGTTATTTGCCCGAACACCGAGGAAAATCACATTAATGTTGACTTGGCGAACCAATTAATGGTTTTAAGACCAAATATAATTGAAAATGACACACATCTTTCCGATGAGAAATATGAAATTCAGAACCTACAACTATCTATTAATGATTACAAATTCATAGGTCAATTCAATGTGGTATCAATGTATCAAGACAATGTTGATATACCTCTAGGGTCAACTTGGGTAGATACATTGGGTACTTTTATTTTCAATACAAGGAGAATTTTTTTGACATTTTCTTATAAGAATAAGAAAATCACATTACAGGACGTTACAATGAAGTCAATTTTAGAATCTCCATCATCAAAAGACCTGAAGAACATATCAGAAGTGATTCTTCAAGATAACCAAAAGTCAAAACAAAAGTTGTAATATCGATAGAAATAATGTGACAAGATCATCATTGAAAAAGACGAAGATATTTTCTGCCTAAGAAATCATAATCATAAACTACTTGCAAAAATCATGAAGTCCAAGGAGAAGAAGCGATGTTTTCAAAAGTTGGAACAAGAAAATCAAGGTATCTAAGATAAATTAACCAAAGAAGAGGAAGAAAGCTCATGCCTGAAGAACCTTAATCATAATTTACTAGAACAAATTAAAATCTTAAAGGATGAAAGAAAGGAGAATCTATAATAAAAAAATAAAGATGACAAGTCAGAAGATACAAAATAACTTTTACGATTAAAACAACATAATTGGGATTTACTAACACAAATTAAAATACTTAAGCATGATAAGAAGTCTTTACAAGAAGAGCTAGATTGAAAAACATCAATAGTCGATAAAGAGACAATGACTGAACCTATGGAGCTAGAGAAGTCTTTAGATGTAAAAATCCCAATTATGGATAAAGGAATTAATACAGATCTAGTCAACCTTACAACTCATGTAAAGAGGTCTTCAAAAGTTGAAGTAGAAACAATCTAGGGGTATGAAGAAGACTCAATTCCAAAAGTTAATCAAGAAAAAGCTACAAGTATATGAAGTAAAGATCAAGTTGCAAGGATGCCTTATCAACATCCTAATCACAAAAGTTGATACTTCAGCCAATCAATATATCAATAGAAACAAATATCCGATATGTCGAAGAATATTACTTCCACTACAACTGGGGGTCAAAGCAGAAGCTATCATGGGAGTAGAAATGTATCAAGTTCTTTCTAAGAACCCTATAAAAGCCCAAATCCATAGACTCCTTTACAATTTGACAGTTATGCTCAACACTTAGAATATCCTATCGTCTCAGGTCCTCAATGACTACTAACTCAAGAATGAAGAATCATAAGACAATAAATACAAGCCAGAGAAATAGATAAGTCTTCCATAAAGTATGCCTTGAGGACAACGCATTTTTAATGGGAAGGCAATGTTATGAACATAATATATATAGAAATAGATATAATAATAATAATAAAATATAATAATTGAACACATCATAAACAAAAAGTCATGTCTTATCTAAAGGATGTGTCTATTTATGAAATGGCACCCATGTGAGGATACATAAACGAGCCCTCATTCTCATTGTAATCATCTCATATTATATTCATTATTCATATTATTATTATCATATATGGATTTCTGTGTAATATCATATTTATATTGGATATTCTTTGTGTGAGTGAACTTAGTTCGTCTCACACCAACTTCCAAATCCTCCAGCACCAACTGGAAGGAGGCTCCAACCCCCTATTTACAAGCTCTAACATGAAGGAAGCTACAACTCCCTGAATTCTCCAGCTACAATTATAAGGAGCCTCCAACCCCCTAATTTACAAGATCCAACCTTAAGGAAGCTCCAACTCCCTGTATTCTCCGGCTCCAACCGAAAGGAGGCTACAACACCCTTTCATTGCGTTGTCTTGCCTCCCTAAAATATAAGTGTAGACTCAACCTGTCATTACCATTGATACTGCCACTGTCATTGTCACTGCCATTGTTAGTGTCATTTCCACTGCCATTGTCACTGTCACTGTCATCGATATTGATAGCTCATCATCAACATCATCAATGTGCATCAAACCATGGGCTGGGATGTGTGCGTCATACCAATAAAATCATGTGCTATATCAATAAACCATGTACATGTACCATAACATCCATCAACCATGTACAAAAATATGCCATAAACCATGTACCATGATATGTGCCTCAACCATATACCATATCACTCATGATATGTTTCAATCATGTCATAAACCATGTACCATAATATGTGTCTCAACTATATACCATGTCATTCATGATATTTCTCAATAATCTATGTACCATAAGATATGACAAAAGCAAGTACCATAACATCAATGATGTGCCTCAACCAAGTACCAAAATATGTGCCTCATACATATGTCAACATCACAAATATGTGCCTCTAACATGCATCAACATCACCAAGAAATGTACCTCATACATGTGCCAAAGATATCCTTCAAACCATGCACCAAAGATGTGCCTCAAGCATGTGCCAATGTCTCAACA
>JZKD02S0743421.1:245988-264222 GCA_000966675.3 Picea glauca
CTCCTGGGAGTTGTGTCAACACATGTTCTCTCAAATTGACCTTTAAGGTTACCAAGGAGAAGATACGTGGTCTCCTACTCAAGGCATCTGCGACCACATTTTCCTTTCCCTTGATTTACAAAATACCAAAATCGTACTCACTCATAAAATCACTCCATTGCCTTTGCCTAACATTCAGATCTCTTTGAGTGAAGAGATGTTTTCAAATTTGATGGTCCGTTTTGAGCTCAAAGTTTCGCCCCACAAGATAGTGCCTCCAAATTTTCAGAGCTAGCATTACAGCTGCCAACTCTAAATCATGAGTCACGTATAACTCTTCGTGTTTCTTCAAATTCCTTGATGCATAGGCTATCACTCCTCCATCCTGCATTAGCACGGCCCCCAACCCTTGCTTCGAGGCATCCATGCAGACCATGAAGTCCTTTTCCATATCCGACACTTGTAGAATTGGTGCACTGGTTAGTAACCTCTTAAGCTCAATGAATGCACTATCACATTCTTCTGTCCATTCATACCTGACTCCCTTGCGTTGCAAGGTGGTTATGGGTTTTTCTATTTTTGAGAATCCTTCTACAAATCTCCGGTAATAATATGCTAGCCCCGTGAAGCTTCTCACCTCATGGGCATTTTTCGGCACTGGCCACTCCATAATGGCCTTTACCTTTTCTGGGTCCACAGAGATTCCTTCGCTGGAAATGATATAACCTAAATAGTGGATCTCTTTCTGGAAGAAGGAATAGTTCGACAACTTCCCATACAATTTGTTCTCTCTAAGGCAGGACAACACTATTCACAAGTGTTCCTCATGTTCTCTTTCATTCTTGGAATAGATGAGGATGTCATCTAAAAAGACTTGTACAAAACGGTCTAAGTACTTCCGGAATACGCCGTTCATGAGGCTCGTGAATACTGTTGGCGCATTGGTCAATCCGAAAGGTACTACAACAAACTCGTAATGTCCAAACCGATTTCGGAAGGCAGTTTTTGGGATATCACCCTCCTTAATCATTAACTGATGATACCCTGATCGCAAATCAATCTTTGAGAATACCGCTGCTCCTTTCATCTGATCGAATATGTCATCTATTCACGTCATCGGGTACCTATTTTTCACTGTTGCACGGTTCAAGTACCTGTAGTCTACACATAGTCGTAAGGATCCATCCTTCTTATCTACAAAAATTACTGGTGCACCCCAAGGTGAGACACTGGGCCTTATTAGCCCTAAGTCTAGTAACTCTTTCAACTGCATTTGCAATTCACAAAGTTTCGGCGCTGTCATCCGATACGGAGTCTTGGAGATCGGTTCTGCACCAGGTTTTAGCTCAATAGTAAAATCAATCTCTCTCTCAGGGGGTAACCCTGGTAACTCGTTTGGAAAAACATCCTGAAATTTGGACAATACCAGGTACTGATCCAATGAGGGTCCCTTCCTTTCATTCACTGCTTCCACTACATACAATCGACACCCTTGTCTCAAGAATCATTTAATCTTCATAGTTGATATAAAGCGTAATGACACTTTTCTCTGTACACCCTGGATCTCTACTGGTCTTCCTTCATCATCGACACAAAGTACCCTCTTTGAGAAACAATCTACCAAAGCTCAATGAGCTGCTAACCAATCCATTCCAATGATTAGGTCATATGCCCTGAGAGCAGTGACGTATACCTTTAACCTGGTAGTACACACTCCCAGGTCTACTATACAATTATCGACACTAGGTCCTACCGCTTGTTTTTCCCCCGAAGCCATATTGACTTGTTTAAAGTCATCGTGCTCGTAGGCTGCCAACCCACTCTTTTCTAATGAAGATGGTGAAATGAAACTATCTGTCGCACCAGAATCAAACAAAATCTTAACATTGATATGATTTAGTGTACCTGATGACTCCACCACCCTGGATTGATGTTCGGCCTGGCAGTTATTAACCGCTGCGTAAATCTCGTGGCTGCTACTTGCTCTCCCTATCGGTGCCTTTCCTTCTCTATGTATGAAACCTGATTGTATCTCTGGGCAGTCGCGCTGGTGATGGGGTCCTCTGTACCCCCAACAGGTAACACGAGATTGAACCTGTGCATTGTTATGTGACTGCTTCTGAAATGAGTTCCTTCCCCTGGAACCCCTCCCCCTACTCGTTGTTCCCTGAGATAGTCATGGACCTGTCTGTGCCGTTGGCTATGATCGAGATGATGCACTCGCTACTATTGAAATCCTTGCAGCTACTGTCCTTGGTGCAACTCTGTTACCATATGGCGGTGGTCTTGATCCCCCTCCCCTAGGAAATGTCCTCGGGGCCTTTCCTACGAATCCAGGGCGATGCGGAAATGTCGGTCTTGTACCCCCGATTAAGTTCATGTGTTCTTCCGCGTAACGCGCATTTTCCACCGCCTCCGCTACTGAAGATGGTTTCCACATCCGCACCATAGCTCTTATATTAGGGTTCAATCCATAGACGAAGCGCTCTACCTCTCGTTGGTTGTTATCCATATATGACACATATTTGACTAGTTCCATAAATATGATATCATATTCTTCTACAGTTCTGTTTCCCTGTACTAAGGCATGAAATGCCCCTACCTGTTGTTCCTCATAGTATGCTGGTAGATATTTCATTCAGAACCTCTCCTTGAAAAGTTCCCAAGATAATGTGTTTGGGGTAAGGTGTAGTTTTCTTTCCAGGTTTCCCCACCAGTTCAAGGCGCTGTCTCTTAACTGAAAAATGGCGATCTTTGCCTTTGAGTTGGATGCATAGTCCCTTAAGGCAAAACACCTTGTCATGCCTTCCAACCACGCTTCCGCGCGTTCACTGGCGCGACCCCTGACAAACTCCAGAAGTTTGATCTTCTGCAATTTTTGCGTGATGTCTTCAGGTGGAGGTCCTCCCCCTGAATCCCTTGACACTTCTGGATTACCCGTTCCAGACAGTGGGGGTTCCACTTCAGTCCCTGTCAGTTGTCGCCCCTTTAAAGTCTCGTTAATGGCTTCCAACGAGCGCAGTATGAGGGCTAGTTCGGGCGATGGTGGCGGTGGCGCTGGTGGTGTTGGCGGTTCTTGCGACGACGCTCCCCTGCCTCGATTCCCTCGAGTCCTGACCATCCTGCATGCTTTGACTTGCATCAACCAAATTTGTCAGGGTGAGTTCCAGGATATTTCAAATTGGTGCTACTCAAACTAGAAATAGGGTTAGGCGTAAGTTTTCTTTACTTGTCTGTAAACATAAATTACTCCATTAGGGGATTGGCTAGGTTAGGGTTATGATTAAGCGTCTAAGCTTGATTTCTTCACCCCTATAAAAAAAATTATTGGTTCCCTTGTCGTGTAGCTACGCTAGCCTTGCGCCATACTCGCCACTTCCTATGCTTACTCTCCTAGTGCATATGCCGCCTCCTTCCCGCTTGTCCTAGTCTAATCCCTTTTAACTTTTCGCTTACAACTTGGTTAAAGTGACTTCCTACCTTATGTTTATTAATTTATGCTGAAAGGCATACACCTATTGACAATGGGCACAATTAATGATCTTTTAATCTTATTTAACCTTAAACCCTTATCCGATGGCTATGCATTGAAGATGCTGGCTTATTCTTAGTCGTCCTCCAAAATCAATGGGTCAGATTTATTGTTCATAACTTTCTTGCATTTATCAAGGCACTTGGCGCTTGGCTCGATGAGTTGTGTGTAAGGTCTCATGAGCCTGACGCTTGGATAATCAAAGATTATTCTTCAGGCTAGTACCTTGCTATTATTGATAATTAAACTATTTATATGCGAATTTATTTGTAAAAGTGATATGTGTGGCACATTGGTGTTAGTGTTCTTTTTAAGACTCTTCGCTTGGTGGGGGTCGCGGGTTCAAAACCCTTTAATAATTCAATTTTTTTTTTTGTTTTACTCATTTAAAAGACAAAATACTTAATTGATTTAAAACATAATTAATTAATTAAAACATGATAAATTAATCTTACAATTAATTAATCATAAAACTTAAACTCTAAATTAACTATATGTAATTTAAATTATATTCTATTTATTAAAATCAAAATTTAACATTAATTTAAATTATATTTAGCATTTAACATTAAATTAAAATTTAATAGCTTAAATTTAATATTAATTTCCAATCAAAACATTTAATTTCAAGTCACATGTTTGGCTTATTGGTGGAAGCATTTGGTTTGGTTTCAATAGGTCACGAGTTCCATTCCCATGGGTGCCACTTCGTGGAGGTTTAATTTTTTTTATCAAATGATATATATTAAAATGATTTTTTTTTAATTAATATTTAATATTTAATATAAATCAGACATTAATATTTTAATATTTATCCTAAGTTACACATAAAATAAGGAAAGAATTTTTTTTTTAAAATAATAAATGAATAAAAAAAAAACTAGAGTCAGGCAGTGGGTCCTCGCATGAGGCCCACGTGCCCCCTCCTTCCCGCTTACTATTCATACCTAACCCTAAAACCCTACACCTGCCAGCTCTTCGAACCCTACGCGTCCTTCCTCTGTCGTCTCTCGCCTCTTTCCTCTGCTCCTCCACACCGTGACCAACAGAGCGTTCGTGAGAATTTGCCCACCGTCTTCGACTACGGGAGTCTCAGAGCTGATCGCCATGAGGTGGTTGTCTGTACTATTTTTTTCAATGACTTTATGTCGCGTGATCGAGTGCTCCGACTTGCTAAATGTGGCCATGTTTTCAAAGAGTTCATCTGGGGAAGCTTGGCAGTCTGAAAATGGGGGTGATATAGAGGAGCACTATTGTTCCTCATTGCTGGAAGAGTTCAAGAATAAAAAAAAAAACTGATGTTTTGAATTGTCAGATATTGCTTGTCATGTTTTTGAGTTCAGCGCTGATCAGATTGGAAGCCGTTTTATTTAACAAAAGCCTGAAACTGCAAGCCCTGAAGAGAAGAATATGGTTTTTATGGAAATCTTTCCTCATGCATTGATTCTCATGACAGACGTTTTTTGGAATTATGTTCTACATAAGTTCTTCGAGCATGGCATTACAAAGTAAAGGCGCGATCTGGCAAATCTTCTTTCTGGCCATGTATGAGCACTTAGTCTTCAAATGTATGGCTGCCGAGTTATCCAGAAGGCTGTCAAGGTTGTTGATACAGACCAACAATTAGAGCTTGTCCAGGAATTGGATGGACATGTTATGCACTGTGTGCGAGATCAAAATGGGAACGATGTTATCCAAAAGTGTGTTGAATGTATTTCCCAAGATAAAATACATTTCATTATTTTAGTTTTTTTTTTTTTTGGCCAAGTTGTGGCAGGAATAAACCCACAAGGAGAGAAATGAGTTCAACAATTATTCCCTGGTGTAACCTACACACGAGCCCATCACTTGGAATAAACAAGGTGCTTGCTCTCTTTGGGAAACCATCGATCAGCTGCACAACAACATCCTTACCATGTAGAGGCACAATTTTCTTGGAGGGAGAAGGTTCCTCTGCTTGGGAAATCTTCTTAAATTGCAGCTTGAGGGCCACTTGAACCAACCTTCACCGAGCGAATTTGATTGCACTTGTCCGGGTTCAATTCCTGGCGTTTTCAATGATTGAAAATTTCGTATGCTAATTATTAAATGTCTACATGTTGAAAAGCTCGCAACACATTAATGCGATTCTACCAGGTACGTAGTCCGACAAATCTTTAGTATTTGTACAGTTCTGTTAGTATTTGACACAAAAGAAAAGGAAGAAGTGATCATGGATTGATTGTTTAATGATCCTTAAGACAATCTATTAACCATTGTTTTAATTATAAAAAGTGTTCACGGTTAGTATATCTTTTTTTTTTTTAAGGTAATAATTAACATGAACTGTGGCAATTTGCTTCAAAAGTTTACTCAGGTTCTTTTGCTTAAAACCTTATATATCTCCCCATTGAGAAATTTCTGTATCCTTTATACGTCCTTGATCCTTTTAGTTAATGTTTTCTTGATCCTTTCTACTATGGCGAGTTGGAGAGTGCGCCGAGTCACCAGGACTGATACAAGGAAAAACACAACTGGCTAAACTGCGTTGATAAAAAATTGTATGTGACTGGTGCGAATCTTTTGGACCATATGGTGAGAAGTGGGTTCCTATTAATCATAGAGTTACACTTGAGCCTTGAGCTTGGCTATCTCAAAATCAAAATAAAATCTGTACTTTTTCTTGTCCTTGTTTTCACATGTGAACATGGCAGTATATGAACCTTTTATTTTGTGTGTCTGACATCCCTACACATACTTAGTTCTCTAGTCCCTCGTGCGTTGCTATTGGTTTCACATAGAATGAAAGGAATCTCTCTTTTATTCTGAACCCCATTTTTATCATCCATCGAAAATAATATTAATAGAACGTATACAGTTCATACAGGTTCATCTCTCTAGAACTTTCTCTTTATTTTTTAATTTCTTTGATGGTTAGATTCTGCAATTTTAGAAACTTCAATTTAAAATCTATAAACTAAACAATATCTGTGTGCTCTTCAAGTGCCTTTTACAGCAGAAAATGATTTGGTATTAATTCAAGATTGTCATCAGGCTAGGAAAGGATGGGTTCTCAAATTTAAAAAAGAGTCGGTTTTGCGCTTTGTAAGATCTTGTAATCTAAGATAATGCTTGAGGTTATTATTCTGGTGTTATCAAACATTCTGATAAGCTACTATTTAAAGATATTACTTAAAATTGAATCAATTTTAAAGATTTTTGTATTTTGAATTTTCTGAAGTAATTTTAAGATTTTTTTTTTGACTAATATCCTACCGTCTACTATTCAATATTAATTTATTGTAACAACCCTAGTTGTATTCATAATTTACTTGTTTTACTTGGTAATTTTTTTTTTTTTTACAATTTCAATATGTATTTCTTTTATATTTATTTTTGTTTACATATAATCAAAATAACAGTGCTTTTGGTTTGCAGGTTAGGCGGAGATGGAGTTGGAGCCGGGAACTTGGAGTTTTGGCCCTCAGGCCCAAATTTCAAACAAAAGCTCTGATACCATAAGTAAGGGGCTGAATAAATTTAACGTCGAATAATTACATAAATTCTAACAATATTGATTTCAAAAAATTCACTAATTTCTTTTAATTGAGCAAAACATTAAAATTCAAATATTCCTTATTTTGAGCACATTTGCATATAAATTTATCAACAAATAATAAAATTTTATAGCAAATAAAACAAATACACAATTTAGATTACCTGGGTCTGATGCTAATTCGCCTTGCTTCCTTGTTGTTGCCTTGTTGACCGCTGCTGAACTGTGTAAACACTGCCCAAAACCTTGTTCCACCCTGCCAACTAGGTAACTTCCTAGCTCCAGGATATCATATGGATATCCTGGCCCCTGTGCCCAAAACCTCAGCAAACCAGTGCCTATACTAAACCTTCCCGACTACAGAACTCCACTCTCCTCTCTGCCAATCCAGGAGAGCCCCCAAAATCCATAATCCTCTCCCGTCGAATGATCCCCTCCTTCCTAACCTTCTCCGCTCATATTTCCCCTTCACCGACTTCCCCCTCCGTCATTACTTTCCTTACCCATTTATTAATTATCTTATCCTTTCATAATTAATGCCCCTTATCCCCTTATTTATTATTTTATCCTTTCTTACTTATTATCTTATCTTATATTTAATGTCCTCTCCCTTCCCGAATATGTAAGCTTTAATTTAACAATATAATTTATAATCCCCCTTTAATCCTTTACTTAATTAATTAATGAGTCAATTAATAATTAATTAATCCTTGATAATCGTGAACAACTAATTAATAATAATTAATTAGTTAATGTTATTTAAGAAATAATTATTGTTTAGCTAACTTTTAGGACAGTTAGATCATAAAATTAATTATAATTAATAATCCTATACATCTATTTAAGTAGGGTCGTTACACTTAACCATTCTTTGGGGCTTTCAACTTCAAGAGGGAATATCTCTTCAATTGTGAGGAACCACGTGAAGTACCACCTACCATTGGAAATGATAAGACTAGGAATACCAATCTATTGGAATGTGTTACATTCAATTTCAATGTCCTTCATCCTCTTTTTCTTTAAACAACTTTGGGCTTCATGACCACACCTCTGGGGCTTCTCAACCACTTAACTAACTGGCCATATTTTCGGGGATTCTTGTAGATTTCTTCAAAGCATCTTCCCATGAGGGCCATGCTTAAAGATAAACCATAAGGGGACCACTTTGTAGACTTCTCCAAATACACTCATCACTTATTCTGTCAAACAAATCCATCACTTCTAGATTCTTCTTCTAGGGTTAACATGCTTCTTCCATGCTTGACATCAATGCTTATAGACTTCTTCTAGAGTTGAAATCTAGGGTTGACATCAATGAGAACTAACTTTCCAACAATCTCCCCCTTTGTAATTGATGGAAACACTCATACTCCCCGTGTGACCAATGCTTGTGATCTTTCTCTCCTCATGTTTCTCTCCCTTTTCGACATCAATGGAAAAAGGGCATCTCTTTCTGGGGCTGATCCCCCCATCTTCATGATTGATCTCCTAATATTTCTCTTTCCTTTTGATATCAATAACAAAGAGTGAATACCCCTGACAATATACCTTCTATGAACAATCTCTCTCTGTCTTCATGTGCTTGAATCTGTCTTCATGCTTCTAATATTTCTCTTCCCTTTGACATTAAGGGTAACTTCCTCAAATGATTTCTCTCCCCCCTATATCCTTTTGCAAGATGTCATGTAGATCAATGTGGGGCTTCATGTATATTCTTTCTTTCCTCTCTTCCAATACTTCTTTTCCAGTGGTGCTTCCTCTTATAATTCAATGACATATATAAAAATCATTCAAAGTTACTTGACTTCATAGCTTGTCATGTTCATCGCTTAGACATCAATGACCATACTTTTAAACAATTTCCCTTTGACAATATGGATTCTAATGATGATTTCTCTTCCCCTATTTTTCCATGTCTTTCACTGCTTGCCTTCATGTCAATAACTTATTCCACTTGTCAATATGTTCATTCATTATCATATATCTGTCTCATGAATCCATCTCTATCCATATGTCATAAAACTATCCACGATTTTGCTAATAAACTGCATGCAATGTTGACCCATCTGCTGTAACCAATCTCAACATATTCCTTCTCTTCAAACTGAATCAAATGTGTCCACTAGTCTTCTCTATTTTCAATACATCCTTGAGTTTGTATATCTCTACTTGGAATACTTTTTGCAATCATGAACCTCTGCTTGAAAAGTATGCCAATGATATTCTTCATAATTTCTAGCTGATACCTACATGAGAACGTGTTTCGAAAGCTACTCCTTAAACAATCAAACCGTCACAAGACATTCTGCACTTCTGTCATCAAACCACTCATAAACTGCCTTCCTAAAATTTGTAAACACTTTAGACTGCTGAAATACAGTTCTCTGATCTGTAGAGATGCGACTTAGACTCCCCCTCTTGAATATTCATATTTACTGGGAGTATCCAAGCTAGATGGCTAAAAAAGGTGGAGGAACCCACCCTAATTTGGAGTAATATTCCTCTTTTCCTATGGATTCATCATCTTCCTGAATTCTGACATCTTCCTCTTGGCCTGTAGATTCATCATGATCTCACACTATTGCAAATCCCGAGAATATGACTTTTCGAGAATTCTTCATTCACATGTTCTTCTTGTTCTTTCTTTCTTTTCCAAACCTTCTTGTATATGATATCAATGTTTTCTTTCATGGAGGTATCCATCATGCTTCTACAATCACGAGCTATGTGTCCATAATTGTGGCATTTGTAACACTCAATATTGTATGGAGCCACAAAAGCAATTCTTCCATAAGCTCTGCAGTCTACAACTTTATGTCCAAAGTTATTACATGTAAAACAATAACCATAAAATAAACTTTGATACTTGGAAGTAAATGATCCTCTTTGTGATGTAGTCCTTCTGAATTTATGCCTTGGATGATCATGATCTTCTCTTCTGTTGTTTCTTTCATAGTGATTGAAGCTTCTTTGATACTTGAAAGTGGAGGGTATTCTTTTATATCCGTCTCTTCTATAATCTTCTTCTTGAGTCTTCTCCATTTATGGAATGTTTTCCTTTGAGGGCTTGCATTATTCCTTCTTGATAGTGCCTTTCATGATTTCTACATAAATCTTAGCCTTCTCTTCATTCTTCCTTTCTAGTAACCTGTAACATTTCTCTTCAACTTTCTTTACTGATGGCTTGGACATTCCTCTCTCTTCAACATTCTTGCTGAGCTTGACAACTTTAACTCTTAATGTGACAACTTCTTCTTCAAGCTTCTCACAATCTCCTTCTTTCTTCATCTTTTGGATCTTCATGACTTATTCCGTTCTCTTTGCTTCTTCAAGTTGGGTATTCAAGGTGATGATTTATTGTACAAGTCTTTTTTCTTGTTGACTAAATTATGCGTCAAGCTTGTTTGAGTCCTCATATATTTCCTTAAGATGACTTGCCAATATTTCTTCTCTCTTCTTTTCTTCCTTTATTTGTGATACTATTTCGGCTTCCAAACATTATTTCTCTTTCAAATGATCCTTGATAATTTCTTCAATCACTTTGGCTTCTTCCAACTAAGCTTTTAGGTTTATGATAATCTGTTGGGATTCTTCAGATTTTTTGTTCAATTCTTCCTCAAGGGACTTGTTTTACTCCATTTCTTTTCTTAGCTCACTTAAGGCACTGATTAGTTCAACCTCAATATCCAGTACACCTACTTCACAATCTTCTTCTCCTTAATCTTTCTGACATGATGAGGATCTTTCTTCTCATTCCGTCCTTGCATCTTCTTTAATATTCTATGAATTTATGATGTTATGAGATCCCTTGGAATATAGATTATGTAGTTTTTCCCAAAGTTCTTTGGTTGATGAACATTGTCCCACTTTATCTTTTACAAGATCAGGTAATCCTTCAAGCATGAAATCCATTGCTATTTTGTTGTTTATTTTTAATTCGTTATTGGTTGTAGTGTTTGGTTTCTTTGAACTGATGTATCCTATAACAATTGAGTACCAAACATCATACCCATGTGCTCCTAGAAATGTTTTCATTCTTGAGTTCCATATCTCATAGCTCTGACCATTCTAACCAACAAACACTGGAGTTCCATTTTTAGTGCACTCCATGATCTTCCTTCTAGTGGTTAGACTGTTTCTTGAACGAGCCTGCTCTGATACCAATTGTTGGAATACTGAGAAGGAGAGGGGGGGGGGGGATGAATCAATATTGATTTTTTTTACCAATTTCAATCAGAACACGTGAACATTAACTTTATCAACAATATAAAATTTATGATTGTATTCAATATATCATGAACAATATCAATCAACAATGCATAAAAAATAACCACAGATACATAGTACACAAGAATTTATGTGGAAACCCAAATGAGAGAAAACCACATAATGCTTTATTATATATCAAATATTATATTCATACAAAGCACCAACTTCCAAATTCTATAGCACCAACTGGAAGGAGACTCCAAACCCCTATTTACAGGCTCCAACCTGAAGGAAGCTACAACTCCCTGAATTCTCCAACTACAACTATAAGGAGGTTCCAACCCCCTAATTTACATTATCCAACATGAAGTAAGCTCCAATTCCCTGTATTCTCCGAATCCAATTGGAAGGAGGCTACAACCCCCTTTCCTTACCCCGTCCCGCCTCGTTGAAATATAAGTGTAGACTCAACATGTCACGACCACTGATACTGTCACTATCACATCAACCTATCTCTGTCACTGCCACTGCCATAACATCATCAATGTGCATCAAACCATGTGCTTAGATATGTGTGTCATACCAATATAAGCATGTGCTATATAAATAAATCATGTAACTGTACCATAAAATCCATCAACCATGTACCAAATCTTGTACCATATCATGCATCAACCATGTACCAAACCTGTACCATATCATGCATCAACCATGTACCAAAAATATGTACCATATCAACCATGTACCAAGATGTGTACCATATCAACTATGTACCAAAATATGCCATAAACCATGTACCATGATATGTGCCTTAACCATCTACCATATCACTCATGATATGTCTCAATCATGTCATAAACCATGTACCATAAGATGTTTCTCAACCATATACCATATCACTCATGATATGTCTCAATCATGTCATAAACCATGTACCATAAGATATGCCAAAATAAAGTACCATAACATCAATGATATGCCTCAACCAAGTACCAAAATATGTGCCTCATACATATGTCAACATCACAAAGATGTGCCTCTAACATGCATCAACATCACTGAGAAATTTACCTCATACATGTGCCAAAGATATGCCTCAAACCATGCACCAAAGATGTGCCTCAAGCATGTGCCAATGTCTCAACAATATACCAAGGACATGCCTCAAGCATGCATCATAACATCACCAATATATAACCCTCAAAACATGCATATAAACATACCTTTAACTCTGTAATGGACTTGACTCCATCATCATACCTTGCTCAGACTTTCAATAACCTGGAACAAGCATCTTTCTCAAATTTCCCTTAGCCTCACTAGACAAAGGGTAGTTGTCTTGTAGGGTCTCATGTGATGAGCATCGTACAACCCGTGGGGGTGCCTCATGGGACACCTGTAGCCTAACTCACGAGGGTCAACTAAATTAGGGTTTTTCAGAAACCCTTCACTCTCCTCTAAAATTCCGAGACCTTCTCCTTCACACTCCTTCGCAACATCAGATTCACCATGTCAGATTCACCAATAGATTAATTGCTCACTTGATAGATATTCAATGAACTTACTTATGCTAATGAGAGGCTCTTTGAAGTGTATTTATACTTTTTCAAGTGACTTCTTTCCTTAACTTTAGGGACCACCTGTACTTTTTGTTATAACCATTTTACCCTTTAATTAATGACTTCTAACTTCTTTTTGCAACTATTTAGGGCTTCTTAACCATTCTTTAGGGCTTTCAACTTCAATTGGGCATATCTCCTCAACCGTGAGGAACCATGTGACGTACCACCTATTGTTGGAAACGAAATGATGAGGACTATCAATCTATGAATGTGTTACATTCAATTGCAATGTCCTTCATCCTGTTTTTCTTCAAACAACTTCGATCTTCATGACCACACCTCTGGGGCTTCTCAACCACTTAACTACCTAGCCATCTTTCCAGGGCTTCTTGTAGACTTATTCAAGGCATCTTCCTATGAGGGCCATGCTTAAAGATACACCATAATGGGACAACTTTGGAGACTTCTCCAAATACACCCATCACTTATTCCTTCAAACAAATCCATCACTTCTAGAGGCTTCTTCAAGGGTTAACATGCTTCTTCTATGATTGACATCAATGACTCTAGAATTCTTCTAGAGTTGAAATCTAGGGTTGACATCAATGGAAACTAACTTTCCAACAAATGGATTATGATTTTTTCCTAAACATGTAATTGTTAGAGAAAAGAAATAAGGATGCTATCTTGTGTGCTCCATAGAAATAAAGCTGTGCCTATTTGGGTATAGTCACTAATAACTACATAGGGATCATGTATGCATGACATATCAAGTAAGAAACAAAGTAAATAGTTGATGGGATTCAAAACCTAATTGGGTAAGATATAGAATTTAGGGGATTTGAAATCGGATCTACATTGTGCTAGTAAATGATGCATGTATGGTAAACCATTGCAATTTAATCTCCAGCCCTGCACAAAATCAATGACAAACACAAAAATATTTCAAATATTCCATCCCGACTTATGCATTTCAAATATATTTGCAATAAGAAATATATGTCAATGAATAACATATATTTTCCATAAACAAGCAACACAAATTGAAGAACAAATAGGATGTGAGAAAACAAACTTAGTTTAGAGGCTTGGTTCAAACCATTCAAGGGGTGTTACAATATCTACCCATATTCGAATATCTATCAAATTTTGAAACCTCAAAATGAATGCAACATCTCTACAACATTTCTTACATAACAATCATATATGCAAAGAACATTTGAATTCATTAGCCCATGCAAATTGCATGCCAACACTAATTTTGGAAAGGATTCATAACCAACAAAAAGTGCAAGTCCAATTCTAAGTCACATTACAAAAGGAATAAACGAATTTTTTTTAGACAATTAAACTATTTATCACAAATACTAATGACCAATCAACTTTTCACTTCTAATATAAACACCAAACACCAAATGCCAGAGTTTTAGGTCACTCTATATGGAAGCATTGAAAACCAATTTTATGGAAGTGGAACACAATTTGCTAGAAGAATAATGAAGTAAATGCACATAAATAAATAAAATCTCAAACTGTAGAAATTGTAGTAGACTAACAATTGTCTGTGTGAAATAGTAGCCTTTGGCTTGACTTTAGGGAGCTGACGTCCCCACTTCTTGTAAAACAATCTCATAATCGAAGGCATGCTTGAAATTCTTGTTTATCACATTAGCAACAAAAATTGAGCAATACAAGCCATGGGGCTTTCCTTACACATGTTTTTCCATTAAGTACATGCATAAACACATGAAGACAAATCCCCCTTCACCCAAAATTTATACTACCTTGCTTCTATTGGCGCAATAACTCATGGAGAATGAATATATGATCGACCATAATACTTATTAATATAGAAGACACCTAAAAAAAGACACAAAACAAACTCAAAAGAATTATGAAATGAGAAAAATGAAAACATAAATCCTAGACTACAAAGGTTTTTCTAAATTCACCAACTGAGATTACATTCCTAACCACTGACCTATTTAGGCTAACAAAGTATTCACATAGTAATTCTAGAACTAAGTTAAAAGAAATAAAAAGTATTGGAAAGAAACTTCTATTTATTATATGTTCTCCATGTCAAATTAAAAAATAAACTTGTCATTTGAAAATGTTGTTTCACTATTGACATAAGAACAAACCCAACAGACTTAAGAAATGATAAAATGAAAGCAAAAATCATAGATCACATAGGTTCTGCTAAACTCACCAATTAAGATTTCATTCCTAACACCTACCTCTTTGGATCAACAAAGTATTCAAATTGTAAATCTAGCATTAAGTTTTAAAAAATAAGAAGTATTCGAAAGGAGCTTCTATTCCAAGATGCCACTATATAGGCATATCATATTGTTAATATTCTTGGTTATTGCTTTAGTTCTACTATGCCTATTGGGAAAATTTCTCAACCAACATTGGAGAACATAATCATAATAGTGGTGCCTCTAGCACTTATAGTGCAATAATAAAGGTAAAAAACTCAAAATCCCAAAAGACAATAACTATAGACAAGTACAAAACCAATGGAAGGGCAATGAATTACACGATGCAAGTTTGAAAAAATATAACCTTGGTGTAGGTTCTATCAAAACAAGTTCATATGCTACAAGGAAATACAATATATAAAAAGAAACGATTGGAGGACATATAATGCCATGAATGAAGCAACAAAATAGGATAAATCCACCAAATCAAAGGTTCCATGCCATTCCCAAAATCCTAAAAAACAAACCCCACAACATCCAATTGTCTAACCCTAATTTACTAAAAAAAATAGTGTTGATATAGGGAATAAATATAAAATGAATGAAACTCCACACGTGCTCAAAGAAGTCGAACTTACAACCAAAATTTCATGATGGAAACTTGATATATGGTTTCTAAAATAGAACATATAACACATAACACGATTGATGGGTTTTAATGGGAATTTTTAAGTAAGGTTCTGAAAAAAAAAGGGTACATAGAGAATGTGAAACAATTTAAGGGGTCAAGGAGATAATTTTACCTATGTTTTGGAATTGTATACTCCAAAATAAGTTATTTGTACTGGCCATTATTTTCCCTCGCCTAAAAGAATTTGATTCAACCTCATCGCTTGGTAACAACCTGCAAATTTTTAAATCAAAGTACTAATTTATTATCACAATAAAATTTCACATATTTATTTCCCCTTTGTGAAAAGAAAAGGTAAACCCCTTTCTCTCTCTTGGGCCTTACCTGATGAGGGTTGATTACTAAAAGGGAAATACAAGGAATTCAAAAGCAAGTGCCATATATCTTCAATTAGGCATAATGTTTTTGTGCATGAGAATGGAAATGTAGAATCCATGCAAGGTCCAACCACGTAATCTGTTTTATTTTTCGCAACCTCCATTTCGCTATTTAACCCATATTTAGTTGCTACTTGTTTGTACTATAATCAGAAATAGTCCTAGACATGTAATTAAACTTCACGTGTCTCTATAATAATTAGGTATCCATGCAACTCAATCAAGGAATTTATCACCCAATCAATCTCCTAGTTTTCACCATAAGCATAGAGAAATTCACATGGTGAGTGGATGCATTTCCTACTTCTTACATATCTATCATCTTCAACATGTCTTTGAGATATCCCTTGCTCATATCAATCCTTAGCATATGTGAGCTGTTGAAAGCTGCAACTATGACATAAGACGAAAATCGAGCCACCACCAATGTATTTGTAGAAATACATGGAATAACCTAGTAGAGAGGTCAATTGAGGGAAATGATGGTCCAGACGACCCCGATGCTCGTCAAGGCACATCGACAGCCTTAGTGAATAACATATCCCATCCAATGACATAAAATCCATAACGAAAAATGCCTTAAAAAGTGTATTAAAACTCTATTTAGCTAACTTTTCAAATAAAGTGAAGAAAATTGGCTTGAAAACTACCCCACATGAGAGTCCACATTATTTTGGATTGATTCACAAAGGCATACAACTTTCCATTACAAGGTACATGTTGACTTATACTTTTAATCATGTGGAAATATATAGATGAGTTGAGTGTGGTATAATATATTGATTGAACACAAATGGAATTGTGATTGAAACTACCTACTCACTTGATCAACTTGCTAGGTGTAAACATAAGTTTCTTAAGGATGGAAAACTAACCTTTATAATCACTTCAAAGATTATTTTAGACTTCAATTATACAAGGTTATTTAAGGTTATTTAAGACCAAATTATATAAATCCACTGTATGGAAAAATAAGTTTATGTTAAGGTTTTAGTGAAGGTTTTTAGTGATGTAGGATTGAGTAAAATTATTAAAAAGCCTCCACAAAAACCTTTGCCAAAGAAATAATAGATTTTAGAAGAGGTTTATTATAACTAAATTTTTTTGATGGCTAGATGTTTTAGTGATGGTTTTTTCTTCTATCCTTCACATACATAATAGAGCACCAATGCATCTATATTTAAGCTGCATTCATCCATATTTAAGGTGCACTAGTGTACTATATATTATTAAATGCCGATGCAATGTATTTCTTTGTGCATCGTGAAATCCCGATAATAGTTATGATAATGGTAACAATAATGACAATAGTTACTTTATGATTGAAAATAACAGTGTTGGTGTTATAATAAGAAGCACATGCATGCTTATCCCCAAGGGTTAGCTTAATTGGTCTTGATTCCAAGTGTGCGTATTCTCCCTCGAAGTCAGGAAGGTCACAGGTTCAACTTTGATGTTCCTCAAGGCTACGGTTTACCCGAATTACCATCCATGGATCACGCGGATGTATTCCGTGGGTTTTCCGCGAAGCTTTCTTCGGAAAATATAGGAGCATATGCATGCTTAGTATAAGCATGAGCATTGATGCTTCATTAATTAAACACACGGTGATGCACGTTATATGCATTGATGCTTGTATTTTATAAATCTCACTGATGCTCTCATACATCTTGGTTTCTCTATAAAATTTCAAACACTGATAAAAAAATAAAATAATTTTGATAATAACATTGATTTTTATATTTTAAATAATGCATTTAGATATAATCTTTACATTAATGCATTAAAATCATTTTAATAATGTAAATCATCCATATATTTAATCAACAACATATAATTTTGCAACAACATACACTACAATGGAATAATAAACCTATATTATTATATAAGAACAAGGAACCTTTCATCATATAAAATGGGACAACATAAAGATCCACAATAAACAAAATATCTGATTTTTCTAGACAAACATTCCAAAATATTAAACTTGTAACATTGAATTATATTGATCAACATTCATTGCTTGAGTTGTTGTTAGTGCTCGAGGCTCTTGCATGCCTTATTTTTTCATCACTTGCATGGGATATTATACTTGGGTTATTTGCAATGTTTTGATACTTATCTTGATTTTGTTCGAACTCT
>JZKD02S0743422.1:4722-14915 GCA_000966675.3 Picea glauca
GGGCCCTAGATCTCAGCTAGGGTCTTTGCCATCCTCCCGAAGAATGGCTCTTGCAGCTATTTAATTTTAACAAAAAAGTACGTAACTTACAATTGGCAAAACGTTTTTTTGGAAGCTTTGTTTTTGGTGATTCAAAATTTGTGATAAATATAGAATAGAGAAGTATTATTATTATTACTCTATATGGGTCCCAAAAAGGTGACAACACCTATTAAACCTCCAGAAGTCTCATCTATGACTCAAGAAGAAAATGAGGACATACATAACAGGTTGTCCAAATTGGAGGAACAACTTAATGAATTGAGTGACAAGTCTAATAATTGGGTAAACTCACAAAGACAAATTCAAGAAATGGAAAAGAATATGGATGATATGAAAAGTAAGATGGATGAAAATAAAAAAGAAATACAAAAATCTATGAGTTCCATAATCCTTCAGGCTCTAGATGAGAAACTCCCTAAAGGAGATATGAAAATGCCAGGAACCCATGAAAATAAAGGTAGTATTCATGTTGAACAACCTACTGATAATAAACAATTTTCAAGTGTATTTAACTCTAATAGTGGAGTTAATTATGGTGGGGGTCCTAAATTCAACTTTTCCAAAATTGAATTAAAGAAGTTTGATGGTACAGAGGTCTTTACCTGGGTGAACCAAATAGAGAAATATTTTGAACTACATAATATTATGGATGATAGGAAAAGGATTCACAAAGCAGCCTTGAACTTTGAGATAAAACCATATCAATGGTATCAATGGATAGTGAAAAGGCAGCCCCCTTTATATCACTACATTTGGGGTTTATTTACAAGAGACTTAGAAGCACGATATGGGAAATTTTGGGAACAGGACTACTTCAGTCAATTGATAAGAATCAAGCACTTAGGTGATATTGAAGATTATAATTTAGAATTCCAGGTATTGGCCACAAGGGTGGATGACATAAGTGATGAGCACTTGTTGGAAGCTTGCATGGGTGGATTAAAAGAAGACAATAAACATGAGTTTTTCTTAAGACAACCTACAAATATTGTGGAAGCTATGCAAAATGCTCGGCATATTCATGCCAAAAATAAGGCTACACACAAGTCTAGCATTGGAAGCAGAGATCATTTTGGGAGTCATAAAACAACCATACCTCAACCATACCTAAATTCAACTTTTCCAAAATTGAATTAAAGAAGTTTGATGGTACAGAGGTCTTTACCTAGGTGAACCAAATAGAGAAATATTTTGAACTACATGATATTATGGATGATAGGAAAAGGATTCACAAAGCAACCTTGAACTTTAAGATAAAACCATATCAATGGTATCAATGGATAGTGAAAAGGCAGCCCCCTTTATATCACTACATTTGGGGTTTATTTACAAGAGACTTAGAAGCATGATATGGGAAAGTTTGGGAACAGGACTACTTCATTCAATTGACAAGAATCAAGCACTTAGATGATATTAAAGATTATAATTCAGAATTCCAGGTATTGGCCACAAGGGTGGATGACATAAGTGATGAGCACTTGTTGGAAGCTTGCATGGGTGGATTAAAAGAAGACAATAAACATGAGTTTTTCTTAAGACAACCTACAAATATTGTGGAAGCTATGCAAAATGCTCGGCATATTCATGCCAAAAATAAGGCTACACACAAGTCTAGCATTGGAAGCAGAGATCATTAAAATTAAAATTCCCAATAAAATTAAAGCTAGGAAGGAATGGCCAATTCCCAAAACCTTGAAGAAACTTAGAGAATTCTTAAGATTGACAGGCTATTACTGCAAGTTTGTCAAGAACTATGGTCAAATAGCAACACCTCTAACAGCATTATTAAAGAAGGAAGCATTTTCTTGGACCGAATAAGCAACCAAAGCTTTTGAAAAACTTAAGGAGGCTATGTGTAAAACTCTCGTCTTGGCCACACCTAACTTTACAAAAACATTTATTGTGGAGTGTGATGCCTCAGGCCATTGAATTGGTGCAATTTTAATGCAAAAAGGAAGGCCTCTTGCCTTTGAAAGCAGCCAACTTAAAGGAAAAAACTTAGTCAAACCAATTTATGAAAAAGAAATGTTGGCCATACTACATGCAGTTCAGAAATGGCATCCCTATCTAATAGGAAGACACTTCAAGGTAAAAACAGATCATGACAGCTTGAAGTACTTCTTGGAGCAACGATTATCTTCAAAAGAGCAACAAAAATGGGTTACAAAGATGTTGGGTTATGACTTTGAAATTATCTACAAAAAAGGAAAACATAATGTTGTGGCAGATGCCCTTTCCAGGAAAGAAGAAGAAACAAAAGGTTCATTATGTGCTATTTCTATCCCGCAATCTGATTGGGTGGAAGAAGCAAGGCTAGAATGGAATCAAGATCAAAAGGTATGCAAGATAATTCAACAACTACATGAAGAACCCAATTCAGTAGATAATTTTGTATGGAAGAATGATTTTCTATGCTATCACGATCGCCTATACTTATGTAAGAATTCCCAACTCAAACGGAAGATCCTTCTGGAATTGCACACTTCTCCTATAGGGGGACATTCAGGATTCTTGAAAAACATACCACGGGATCAAGAAGGATTTTTTATGGGAAGGTCTAAAAATGATGTTCAAAAGTTTGTGTCTGAATGTTTGGTCTGCCAACAAAATAAGGGAGAGACAATCAAGATTCCAGGTCTCCTACAACCATTAGCTATACCAAGCCAACGTTGGGAAGAAGTTTCCATGGATTGTATTACAAGTTTGCCCAAATCCGAAGGAAAGACTATCATCATGGTAGTAGTGGATCAATTAACAAAGTATGCCCATTTTTGCTCTCTTTCTCATCCTTTTAAAGTAAGTACAGTAGCAGCAGCATTCATGGAAACAATTCAAAAACTACATTGGAGTCCCCAAGATTATTGTAAGTGACAAAGACCCAATTTTCACGGGAAATTTTTGGACTGAATTATTTTCTTGGTTGGGTACTCAATTGGCTCATAGCTCATCTTACCACCCTCAATCTAATGGGCAAACTAAGATTGTGAATAAATGTCTAGAAGAATATCTTCGTTGTTTTGCATCCGATAAACAGACACAATGGGTCAAGTGGTTGCCCTTGACGGAATTGTGGTGCAACACACCCTTCCATACTTCATCAAAAATGTCCCCATTTCTGGCACTTTATGGATACCATCCTCCATCCATCACATCACCCTTGAAAGGGAATACAAAGGTTCAAGCAATGGAGGACCACATAGGGAACCAACAAGAGGTCCTCAAACTATTGAAGAAAACTTGGTTATGGCACAAAATAGGATGAAACAACAAGTAGATCAGCATCACAGTGAAAGGGAATTTGAAGTGGGGGATTGGGTATTTCAAAGGCTACAACCATACAAACAAATGTCCCTCAAGAAACAAAAGAAGGGCAATAAAATAACACCCAAATATTATGGCCCCTATAAGGTTTTGCAAAGAATTGAAAGTATGGCTTACAAATTGGAGTTGCCTCCATCTTCACGTGTACATCCAGTCTTCCATGTTTCTTGCTTAAATAAGGTCATCGGCAACAAGATTCCAGTCCAAACTATTTTACCAAAGATCATTGAAGAAGGGAAAATCATACTAGAGTCAGAAACGATTCTTCAAACTAGAATTAAGCAGTTGAGAAATCGAGCAATTACAGAGTACCTCATCAAATGGAAGAACCTACTAGTGGAAAAGGCGACATGGGAAGATGAATTATTCGTGCAGAAGCATCTATGGTTAATAAAGTGTTGAGGACAACACTTGTTTGAAGGGGAGGGGCATGTTAATCCCTAGACAAAGCCCCATGTTATGTATAAAACTCTTTATTAAGCCCTAGATATTGAATTATTACATTTCTAGTAGGTCGGCTAGAACCCTTCATTGCACCATTTCATCATAATTGTAACCCTTTGTCTTCTATATATATATATATATATATATATATATGAGATCTTGTATTAGGATCATCTTATCTCAACTCATATTGTGTTCTGAATTGGATATATAGTTAAGGAGGGTTCCCCCTCGAAGTGGACTGTAATTTATTGATTTCTTATCATTTTTAAGGCATTGGATCATAACATTATAGCATCTTCACGAGATTACAATAGCACACAGATGGCTTCTCAACTCTTCCTCTCAAAGCGACAGTAGGCAGCAAATTTATTGTACAACACCAACAAACTCTACAACACTCTCCGCACACTAATCCTAATCCTACATATTTACAGGTGATTAAAACTCACATCTCTCTCATTTTCCCGGACTCTTCCATGAGGGAGTCAAGCCTAGTCTTGCTCTGATACCAAAATAGGAAATGAGAGAGTAGACATGATTTCCTCACACACAAATATAAAATTGTTCTTAGTATATTATTAACAATGGAATAGCGCACATGTTTATACATCAAGCTTTGGCTTAAGATAGATAGGCTATCTTAGCCACACTAACAAACTAGTTGAGAGAATATCTCAACCACACAAATATAGGAGACTAAGTTGGAGAAGATCTCTCACAACCACTAGATCTACAACAACCTCCTAAACAATAGGAACAAACAACTCACATAAAGATTACAATAACAAATACATGAGCAAATCACAACTATAAAGAATCCCACATTAAACACAAGACAAGTAGGAGCTAATTACTCCATCATTTTTCTGATTCACATAAGTTTCAATTTTGTTTTTTGTTTTTTTTAAATCATATGTATAAAATTCTATAGAGGAAGTACTTTGATGTCTACCTCCACCCTGATTTCAAAAAGTGAAGCCCACCTGTCCCCCCACCCAGGAAACTTAAATCACAAGTAATTGCTACAATGTAGGGTTGGAAGATCAAGGGACCAAACTTTCCACAACTAATACTGTAACGACTAAGAATCGAACTGACAAACCTGACTATAACATGCACATTTTATACCTGAAAATTCCTTCCTTGTTTAATAATTAGAATTACCTTCTGGGGAATAGTCTGCTGTCGTGAGAAGAGGAGCATGGATCGACGGAGGGTAAGGATCCGAGGACGCAGCGGTTCGAATCTCCTGCCCTGTAACCATCGCATCCACTTCAACACTCGCAGGCTGCCTGGGCGCAGAGCCGACGTATTGGTCCTGCGCCCACTCGGCCAGCTGACCTTCTGCAAATATCAACCAATCACGATTCATTCACGTATCATAATTTGGGATTCAAAACTCAGCAGAAAATAGACAATAACCAAGAATTTTAAAAATAAATGCTTTGAATTTTGAAGAGTTCAGAATTTGAGAAAATTACCCGCAGAGGGGTAATGGTAAGGCCTGAGCAGTGGCTCGGTGATCGATGCTGATAGGGCGGCCATGATCGGACGGACCCCTTCTTCCACGCCCAAGCCTTCTTCAAATCCTCTTTCTGCGATTCTTCTTCCTCTGCGTATTTCTCTTATGGGTTTGGTGATCGATTGTCAGATTTAACATTAAAGAATTTTCAGCATAAATCGTCCTTCTCATATGAACTCGGACAGACTAGTATCCTTCCCCTCCCCTTCGATCTAAACCTGCCAGTCCACGTTCATCGCGCGGTAGGCATAGTTTAAAGTGACGGAGGAACGTTTCCAAAATAGTAATTTTTTGTTACGGCTGGCATAACATTTAAGCTTATTTCTGCCGGAACCTTGTAAGGGTAGGTTGCAACCATAAGTCATCATGGTTCCAACCTGCTTTATTGTATATGTCCAGCTAGCTGGACAACACGTCTGTATCCAACGGGATGATTTGTAAGTGTTGATAATGAATTGATAGTGTTTGATGCCTTCGATTGCAAGGCTATTCCAAGGTTTCCATGTTGTTGCCAATATCTAATGGTTTCTCCCCATGTGATATGGGCCCTCTCTAGTCTTATTTATTATTTTATTTTTAAATTTTTGAATGTTTAAGGCTTTACTTGTTTTAGTAGGAGTCTCTTATGGTACGTGTTATTAGAGTTTGTGGTTGCAATTGTTCAGTTTTTTTTTGTGGTTAATATATTTGTTGTATTGATTTGCAAGGCCATTTTTATGTGTATTTTGTTTAAGTTTATTTTTAATTGTGAATGAGTTTTATTGTTTTTATTTAATCCACTAATTTCTAATCCAATAACAATGATTCATTATGGTTGTATATAGTTTTTTATGTTTGATGCTACCATGCTAATTAATCACTAACTTTTAATTTAACTTGATCATTAATAAATATGGTTCATTATGGTTGATAATGTTAAACCATAGTTGATTATAGGTGTCCATGATTAGATGCAGCTATATTATAATGGCACACACTACTAACCCATTAATCTCATAATTCCCTGATCTAGTACAATCATTGACTATGGTTAACCATGCTTGATGTTTCCCCACCAACTAACTACTAAACCCTAACCTAATGACCACTAAAACATATGGTTTTCTATAGTTAACTAAATTAAACTATGGTTGACAATAGATGTCCATCGTTAAATGTAGCCATAAGATGTCAATAGTTAACACCACTAACCTCTTAACCCACCTAATATTGATAAGTGACTATGACTGGCCATAATTAACCATGGTTGGATATAGTTGTCCATGGTTAACAATGTCTCGCTAACTAATCATGAACTTAATATGGACTACGAGGATGCTCATCCTAAAGATGCATGCCCAGCATTAGAGAATGTCTAGTACGTTGCACAAGAAGTTCTAACCTCTCGCATTAAAGATAACCCATCTTCGGTGATAAATGATTGTGTATAATGCAATTAGTAAATATTATTGTTTATTGTTTCACGAGAGACTTGGCCAAATGGGATCTCTCTTTCATATGTGTAAAATTACATTTATAATAAAATCATCGAGTGTACAATTTTCATGTACATTTAGGCAATTATTGTGTTCATTATTTGACTCAATTTTGTATTTGCTTCATCGTTTTAATCATTGCGGCCTCTTGCCCAAATCATTTGGTATCAAAGAATTAAGTATGGCTTAGTGATTTTTTCTAGTCATATTTGCAGGGTTTTGCAGCCTTTTCAAAGCTTGCCACTCTCCCTCATCTAGCTTTAGGATCTAGCATTGCCTCCTAGACAAATCTAGCTTGAGGATCCCTCATTGCCTCCTAAAACCTTCATGCACTAGTTGCACCCTCGTTCATCATGGAAAACAACATGGATATCACTTAGCACCTACACCTAACTCGGGAGAGCCAAAACCACAACCAACATGCCTTCCTCAAGTTGCTTACCAAGCAACAAGCATGCCCAGTGCTTCAACTCGATGTGCACCTTTCTCTCCCTCACAATGACACTATGGATGGGGGGAAGGTAGACTCTCATGTCCATAGCTTTGAGATCTATTTCTAAGCTCGTCCAACACTCATTGATGTTGAGAAACTAACACATCTTAGTCAACATCTAGAAGGTCATGCACTTAACTAGTGGCATTAATATACCTAGACTTTGAAGACTTAAACACAATCCTCAATCAGCCTCACTTTGGTGGTTGAATTAAATGAGGATGTGACCAACCCATGGAATGCATTCACAATTTATTTTTGTGGTGTTTTTATCCCCTCGATTATTGTGAGGATCTCCTTACATGTTGGTTGCAATTACAATAGCCTTTTGGGTAAACAATGCAACAATTATGATCCCTAATGAATCATTATATAATTTTTCATATATCTCGATCCTTTCTGGGAGGAAAAATTGGAGGAATTGGCTTGTAGGGCCCATTTTAGTGGCAAGTCCTGGTTTGGAAATTTAGGGTTTGAAACCTTCCAGAGCCATTTTGAGGCATCAAACAACACTTTTTGAGGTCAAAACTTTGCAAGCATAGCTCCTAGCCCCTTGACCTTGTTCTACACACTTAGACCTTTCCAACAATGTGAAAACCACCTCAATCAAAGCTCGTATGCATAAGTTATGCCTCCCACAAGTTGGCCTACCTTGTTGACCACCATGGTACCCAGTGGATGCCATGTCAGCCCCCATTATGCACAGATGTGGGGCTAACCACATGTGGAATTTTAAGAAGATTCTAGAAGGTCCAAAAATTAAAACTAAATGAGGGTTGAGGCATGCAAAAACCTTAAGCCTGGACTACTATTAAGCTATGTTAAATACTGGGTTGTTAAGAGGAGAGGGGGTTCCATTATTTTAGCATTGTACTTGTTCCATCATTGAGCAGAGCATCTAAGAGTGGGATTTGCAATAATAACAAAGGAGAAAGAAGATTTTGTAGCAACCATTCAAACCATTGTGTAATAGGCAACTTCGTAGTGAGTGCCCCTTTCTTTGTATTTGCATTTTCATAACTAAAGAAAAGAGAGTGGAGCATAGGCCTCACCTTTTAGTTGGGTTTTCTCCCATATCGGGTTTCCCAGGATACATATCATGTCCATTT
The DNA here is from genome assembly GCA_000966675.3 of Picea glauca. Classification (NCBI taxonomy): domain Eukaryota; kingdom Viridiplantae; phylum Streptophyta; class Pinopsida; order Pinales; family Pinaceae; genus Picea; species Picea glauca. The sequence continues at coordinate 13,132 of JZKD02S0743422.1, forward strand.
GTGTGGATGGTGTGTTCATTTTTGTGTTCTTTCTTTTTTATATTTTAGTTATCTTCGTAAATTTGAGCAATAAGCTAATGATAATAAATCTGAGATCTAGGAAAATAAACATGCATAGTAAAATATTTCAGAGTAATACAAGATTTGTTGTGACGAGATGTTATAGTGGAATATCCACGACGATTTACAGATCAAATTCAAATTCATTGAGCTCTTTTCCAAGCTCCAGATCACTGACTCTAAAGAGGTACTTATTATCAAATTTAACATTGGTTTATTGTCTTCTTTATGATATGATATTCTCTTGGTTACCAACATGTTCTTAATGAGGCTTTCAAGCATTTCCTTATTGTAGAAAAGAGAAATGCCTCCAAGCACCCTTTCAAGCATCCTATCTAACCCATTGCCTTTTTCCCTACCCCCCACACCCCCTCCTCTCCCCCATGTAGCACCATATTTTGCACTTTCCATCACACATCCATGCATGGCATCACAGATTATCATGCCTTGAAATATCATAAAGAGGCTAAAACTTTACTCACTACCCCCACCAATAAACCTTCACTTTGTAAATCAAATCTCCTTGAACTAAACAACTCTTCTACCCTAAATCTCATTCTTGCCTTATTGGCCACCTCTTCAACACCTACAACTTCCTCTCTCTTCCATCATAACTACCAAATCAAATAGTGTCTAATCCAATTGATTATTGACAATGGATGCAAATGTGATCCCATATCCCAAGCCCTCACTTTTGAACATAACCTTCCCAATGCATCCCATCCTCAACCCTACCATATGGACTAGGTAACCAATTAGGGCTCCCCTCTCTTCATCACACAACACCACCAAATTACCTTTTCCATTGAACCCTACATTAACACCATCAATTGTGATGTGTCTCCATTGGACTACACCAATATGATCTTAGGGCGCCCCTATCAAATTAATCATAATTCCCTTAATGATGAACATTAGAACACATATACCATTAAGCTCCATGGTCCTAAGTGACATTTCCATTATTCCCCACCTCCACCCACTACCACCTTCCATCCCTTAATTAACACCATTGTTATCATCCACGCCATTCATAATTATTGTATCACAGTATGCATAAGTTAGACACGCATTAGTCAACTATTATTTCCTCTATACCAACCACTAGAATAGCCACATTGACACTATAATCCAACGTTGTCATTGCCTACCCCTTGCCAACATCTTATTCCAACCTCTTCCCCTCAAATATCCTTGCATCTCCCTTTCCCAACATATCAACACAATATAATACCATCATCTTTATTGAGTTCCAAAAGTGAACCTCCTCTATAACATACTATTTTTCTTTATCACATTCCCACTTCTTCACCTCTTATGGAGATTATGGCTATACAATCCACTTTTTTTGTCTCTTCTCCCTCAAACACTGGTATTACCAAGAATCCTCAATAGTCTCCATTGGTCAAACCTTAATCTCTCACCATTGATCCACCAAACACTCCTACACCTCCCTCTCCTAACATTGCACAAGATCTACTTTGTCCAATTGGATCTCAAACTCTTGCAGTTCCATTGATACCCAAGCAATTTGACACACTCACACAATGATAACATTCACTACAACAATCTCGTTTGTTGAAAGACATCTCTCACACACATTGTATTATAGATTCCCAGTCACACTTGGAGCAAGATACTTCAATTACTTTGTGCGTATGGAATACTCCTCATCGACTTTGTACTTAGTCTCTAGTGGGAAGCTAAGGCCACTTTAGTTAGCA
>JZKD02S0743433.1:0-14914 GCA_000966675.3 Picea glauca
AAAAGGTCACCATCTTTTCGTTTCATATACGAAGGGATAAGAGTTTTTCATTTCAACCTCGTGAGCTTCAAAGTAGATTGTGGAAAGAAAGCAGGTCTTCACAACTACTTGATCCCCTGCTAAGCAAAGGAACGTTTAAAGTGATCCTAACTTTCCTAGGTTTTTCAACAGCATCGGAGGATTGAAGCTTGCTCAATTAGAATGCCCTAAGAAAATTATTTTCCCTTTTTTCCCTAAGAACAAAGGTGTTGTGAAGGATAAGGGAAGGTTGGTGCCGAGTAATCAAAGTAAGTTGACAGACCTATAATGCAAAATATTACACAGATATCAGCCCTGATACAAACTGATTGCCCCCATCTTCGCGCTCTAAAAAGCAAATTATAAGACAGGTGGTGAAAGGAAATTCAGAAATGATTGCCCCCACCTAGTCCAAGAGACGATGAAAGGAAATTCAGAAATGATTGCCCTCGTCTCAGCATTTAAATGCATGAATATATTCTGAAGTGGTGAAAGGAAATTCAGTAAAAGGGGCCAAATAACTTCACCGGGGTACTGAACAGGCTCACTGGCAGTGAAGAAATATCTGATATATCTGTAAGGTTGTTATACATGAAGGTTGTTTGTAAGGTAACCAATTCTTTTTAAAAACCTGATCTACATCCCAAATTCAGACGGGACTTCCCAATTAAAAACATATAATCTTCTTCTTTTGATGCAAGTTGATAGCTGCAAGATCTGTTGGGTCTCCTAGAGCTATTTTGATTGACTTAAAACAGACCTGAATTAAGTAGCGGGAAAGGGAAAGTCATGAAAGGGACTACAGCTAAGTTTAAAAAGAGTATCTAAGTTTGAAAAATCTTTTCAAGGTAAAGAACGAAGCCTCTTTTCCCCTTCGATACCCTGTTCTCAGGAACCTTTTCGCCTAATTGAATCTATTCACTCCATTTACCCAATATTGGCACGTGGTCTACTGTTCTTCCCGCCTTACAAGAAAGCGGGATCCCTAGTTGGAGCCACCTTTGTTTTTCTAGCCCATCACAAATTTCATTCTTAATGCGTGAAATCGATAGTGGTTTTCGTATTTTCCCTCTGTGGTTTCAAAATATCTGAAGCTTTATCACGCAAACAGTGATGATTGTTGTATTCTCGAGGTAAGTCCTACCTTTCGTAAAAAAATTTCCTCTTTTTGTTCCACCTCAGGATCTCGTAGGTCGAATGCTATAAATCACGTAGTTCACACGTCCCGAGCAACGAAATGGCGAAATCGTTTTATTTTTTCACCCAGGGTAGTAACGGGAGTAAAGTTTTTCTAAACCATGATTAAAACATCATCAGGTTTTCGCACCTCGGCGTTCACCAAATCCAAAAAAAAAATCCGTAGCCCCGATAGCCGAGAACACGAGGTCCTTATTTTAGTAACCCGTGTCAAGGTTAAAAGTAAAAGCTAAACCATGGTAAAAGTTCTGTTGGCAATTCGCCACTCGGCATTTTATTTTTTAAAAGTTACACCATCTCATCCTCGACTCGCGAAGTCATGATAAGGATATAAACGTAATTAATTAATCACTAAATCTGAGTTTATCCTCCCTTTTTATTAAGTCGTTTTATCGTGATCTCTCGGTTTCGCAGCTCGACACGCAAACCTCCCGGAAACTTATTTTCGAAGCTCCGAGTCGCGATATGGCGAATATAATAATTATGAAATTAATTGAGCCCCTAATCACGATTATGTTTTTATTAACCAAAATCAATCATCGCAGTCTCGGGTGTTAGAGGTTCAAAGTGTTAAAGTAAAATCCTCTATATAACGAGTATCAAAATATTGATTAACGTTGGTAAAATCGGATTAATTAAGCTAAATCAATATATATCCCATGTTTCGATGCTTCCACAATTTACGAGGTATCCTTATTCTTTCCATACACCAACTGACATTTTAAACCGCCAAAATTTATGACATTAATGAGGAAATAGGGAAAATCGATGAATAAAGATCGGATTTTTATGGCTAAATTTATTTCTAAACGCGATTTGACAGACCTGTTCTGAAAGGTACCAATTTTTTGAATATATATATAAGAGCTATGGTTCATTATAACAAATGCATTTTCATATTACGTAGAGCACATTATCTCTGAGCAAGCTGACTTCTGTATGTATACGTATTTCTATCGCAGAAGAGCTAAAGCACAATCTCCAGCCATGGCTCCGTGAAAAGCATCCAAAGCCAGTGTTGAGGTTTCGGGACAAGGCTCGGAAAATGTTGTTGATACTTCGCCTCAAAGTATCGACTCGGTCCCGAATTGGTCATTCGTTTCAGATGTTCTGCAGGTCGAATTGGTGGATTATTCCGATGACTCCAGCGACAATGAAAAAGATGACATAACCACCAAGTATAAGAAAGTCATTCAATCCAGAATGCATAAAGTAGCAGCCAGACCATGATTGCTTCCATATTATGACATGGTCCGATGGGCATTAGACCATGTGGACATACTGACCAGAACCATCATGAATGAGCAAAAAGTCACCATTGGGACTTTCAGGCCAGAACATCTGCAAGCCATGTATAAACTGCCCAAAACGTCCGACTATACATATGGCGCTGAATTCTTGGATGAGTTCAAGCAGAAGGAATGCATACAGTATGATAAAACCATGTCCAGTTTAATAAGAGATTGGGTTTCACACGCCGCGAAGTTCAGGGCTGATAGCCACGGTATATATTCAATAGCTTCCTTAGAACCACAGTACAAGTATGTTGCCATGATGACATGTAGGTTATACAGGAGAGAGAACACCTCACATTTTTTTCTTCCGTGGGTGCCTCTAATGTTTTGGGTCGCCAAAGGCAGTTCCTTCGACTAGGAGAAAATGTTGTCTGATAGCTTGACCAGTTGGGTCACAGAGTATCGGGCGAAAAAAGAGAGAAGAAAGGCGTCTTCATTTTTCATGTCTGCATACATTATGGACGCCGTGTGTTTTTTAACACCATTTCCCTTAATGAGCTGGAGTTGGACCCCAGCAGAAGACGAGCCTATCCACGTTTATCATGCGAAATTGTGGGAAAACAAAGCGGCAAATTTTGTGTATGAAATCTTCAACTGGGTGATGGTGCCCCTGCATGTCACTATTTTCGGCCACCCGCCACCTAGGATCTCGGACAGTATAGTAACAAATTTGAGCAGCATAGCAGAATAGTATGTAGTAGCCGAATTTTCATATCTCAAAGTTTTGGGGGCTTCTGTTCCCCCACATGCATTCCCATTGTTCATTCCTGACAAGTTGGTTTGTCGTGAGGTTGCCAAACAAACAGTAATCGGTGGTATAAGCAAGGAGCTTAAGGGATACTCAAAGAAGGTATGGCCACCTTTTCCTGTTCATTTAAATTCATATTCTTTATTATATTTCGAGCATGCCAAAGCTGAGGCAGCAGCCCTGGAAGACCTAAATTTGGTCCTCATTGAATACAAGAAGCACGATCCGCAAAGGGTTGTGAGCAATCATTTGGCCAGTTGCGGGATTAAGAGATTTGAGCATGACAATTCACCCTTGGATGAAATTTTCCAAGGCACCAGGTCCTATGCCGAGATTCTAGCTTGGATACAAACTTTTGCACCTGAGGAGAGAGTCGATGTTCTAAAATTCCAAGAACATCAGCGCACTTGTCTTCCCGCAGTGTTGCGAGGTGAGAGTTTGAGTACGGGGGAAGTGAAACAAAGAGATGCCGAAGTATCTAAGGATGGGAATCTCGATCAAGAAAAACACCAAGACGAGGGAGAGAAAACCAAGAGTCCGAAAGAAGAAATAAAGACTCCCGACCCTCCGAAGAAGCAGAGTCTGGTTACTAATCCCGACCCTCATAACCGAAATTTTTGTAACGATTGAGATTCTATCTTATTGTAAAACTGTATAAATATACCATAGAAAGAAAGAAAAAAGGTTGGACCTATTTGTGTCGATTGTAANGCGTTCACCAAATCCAAAAAAAAAATCCGTAGCCCCGATAGCCGAGAACACGAGGTCCTTATTTTAGTAACCCGTGTCAAGGTTAAAAGTAAAAGCTAAACCATGGTAAAAGTTCTGTTGGCAATTCGCCACTCGGCATTTTATTTTTTAAAAGTTACACCATCTCATCCTCGACTCGCGAAGTCATGATAAGGATATAAACGTAATTAATTAATCACTAAATCTGAGTTTATCCTCCCTTTTTATTAAGTCGTTTTATCGTGATCTCTCGGTTTCGCAGCTCGACACGCAAACCTCCCGGAAACTTATTTTCGAAGCTCCGAGTCGCGATATGGCGAATATAATAATTATGAAATTAATTGAGCCCCTAATCACGATTATGTTTTTATTAACCAAAATCAATCATCGCAGTCTCGGGTGTTAGAGGTTCAAAGTGTTAAAGTAAAATCCTCTATATAACGAGTATCAAAATATTGATTAACGTTGGTAAAATCGGATTAATTAAGCTAAATCAATATATATCCCATGTTTCGATGCTTCCACAATTTACGAGGTATCCTTATTCTTTCCATACACCAACTGACATTTTAAACCGCCAAAATTTATGACATTAATGAGGAAATAGGGAAAATCGATGAATAAAGATCGGATTTTTATGGCTAAATTTATTTCTAAACGCGATTTGACAGACCTGTTCTGAAAGGTACCAATTTTTTGAATATATATATAAGAGCTATGGTTCATTATAACAAATGCATTTTCATATTACGTAGAGCACATTATCTCTGAGCAAGCTGACTTCTGTATGTATACGTATTTCTATCGCAGAAGAGCTAAAGCACAATCTCCAGCCATGGCTCCGTGAAAAGCATCCAAAGCCAGTGTTGAGGTTTCGGGACAAGGCTCGGAAAATGTTGTTGATACTTCGCCTCAAAGTATCGACTCGGTCCCGAATTGGTCATTCGTTTCAGATGTTCTGCAGGTCGAATTGGTGGATTATTCCGATGACTCCAGCGACAATGAAAAAGATGACATAACCACCAAGTATAAGAAAGTAATTCAATCCAGAATGCATAAAGTAGCAGCCAGGCCATGATTGCTTCCATATTATGACATGGTTCAATGGGCATTAGACCATGTGGACATACTGACCAAAACCATCATGAATGAGCAGAAAGTCACCATTGGGACTTTCAGCCCGAAACATCTGCAAGCCATGTATAAGCTGCCCACAACGTCCGACTATACATATGGCGCTGAATTCTTGGATGAGTTCAAGAAGAAGGAATGCATACAGTATGATAAAACCATGTCCAGTTTAATAAGAGATTGGGTTTCGCACGCCGCGAAGTTCAGGGCTGATAGCCAAGGTATATATTCAATAGCTTCCTTAGAACCACAGTACAAGTATGTTGCCATGATGACATGTAGGTTATACAGGAGAGAGAACACCTCACATTTTTTTCTTTCGTGGGTGCCTCTAATGTTTCGGTTCGCCAAAGGCAGTTCCTTCGACTGGGAGAAAATGTTGTCTGATAGCTTGACCAGTCGGGTCACAGAGTATCGGGCAAAAAAAGAGAAAAGAAAGGCGTCTTCATTTTTCATGTCTGCATACATTATGGAAGCCGTGTGTTTTTTAACACCATTTCCCTTAATGAGCTGGAGTTGGACCCCAGCAGAAGACGAGCCTATCCACGTTTATCATGCGAAATTGTGGGAAAACAAAGCGGCAAATTTTGTGTATGAAATCTTCAACTGGGTGATGGTGCCCCTGCATGTCACTATTTTCGGCCACCCGCCACCTAGGATCTCGGACAGTATAGTAACAAATTTGAGCAGCATAGCAGAATAGTATGTAGTAGCCGAATTTTCATATCTCAAAGTTTTGGGGGCTTCTGTTCCCCCACATGCATTCCCATTGTTCATTCCTGACAAGTTGGTTTGTCGTGAGGTTGCCAAACAAACAGTAATCGGTGGTATAAGCAAGGAGCTTAAGGGATACTCAAAGAAGGTATGGCCACCTTTTCCTGTTCATTTAAATTCATATTCTTTATTATATTTCGAGCATGCCAAAGCTGAGGCAGCAGCCCTGGAAGACCTAAATTTGGTCCTCATTGAATACAAGAAGCACGATCCGCAAAGGGTTGTGAGCAATCATTTGGCCAGTTGCGGGATTAAGAGATTTGAGCATGACAATTCACCCTTGGATGAAATTTTCCAAGGCACCAGGTCCTATGCCGAGATTCTAGCTTGGATACAAACTTTTGCACCTGAGGAGAGAGTCGATGTTCTAAAATTCCAAGAACATCAGCGCACTTGTCTTCCCGCAGTGTTGCGAGGTGAGAGTTTGAGTACGGGGGAAGTGAAACAAAGAGATGCCGAAGTATCTAAGGATGGGAATCTCGATCAAGAAAAACACCAAGACGAGGGAGAGAAAACCAAGAGTCCGAAAGAAGAAATAAAGACTCCCGACCCTCCGAAGAAGCAGAGTCTGGTTACTAATCCCGACCCTCATAACCGAAATTTTTGTAACGATTGAGATTCTATCTTATTGTAAAACTGTATAAATATACCATAGAAAGAAAGAAAAAAGGTTGGACCTATTTGTGTCGATTGTAACAGAGTTTTACATTTTGAGAGTTAATACAAAGCAAATCTGAAGATTCTCAATTCCATCATGACTATGTTATGATTTTTTTTCCTTCTATCTCATATTTCATTTCATTTCATATTCATAAATGATGAATGTTTCGTTATAATTTAGTACGACCACTAATATAACGAATGAATTTTGGTTTTCTGTAATTGCTTACTATTTTTCCTCTGTACTAACTATTAGCAGGTGTAAGACCAGTCAACACTTTCAGAATTCTATACATATTTTATGCTACATCAGGTTATTTCCTTATAGTTTTCCTCTCCTATTTATACGTGAGATTCTCCCTTGATAGGAGATTTACATCATAGACAGCTAAATGTTTTTCTCCCACCTCATACATTTTATTAAGATATAACTCAGTTACAGAAAAGAGCCTTTGATTTGCACTCCATTTTATTTCCGAAACCGTAAATTCTCTTTTATATGACCAAATTGAGACAACACTTAATTTCTCTTTGAAGTATTTCTTATTTTAATGTTCCTCCATGACTTTCCATGTACCAACACAACCCAATATCGAACCTGGATTATCAAATCAAACACACATTTCCTTAAACCTTTTCGATACTATTCTTAAAACAGCTACTACCCGGGTTGAACTTGAACGTTCATGGGCAGCGCTTGAACAAGATATCACCATCCAGGAACAGTTGGAAGCTAGACAACACCAACGTAGAAATCTTCCTTAGTTTCCTTTCCTGAAGGTTGACGTTTCTCTCTTCTCCACCCTTTACCCACTTTTGGATGCCTAGACACTGTACTTCTAAGCCTTAAGTACAGACTCTGGAACAACAGACCCTAGGATTTGTCTTTCACATGTGGGCTTGGCTCTATGGGATTATGGAATGGCTTATGGCCCCAATTACCTACAATCACGACATTGAAAAATACATGAGGTTAGAAAGACATAAAAAACTCATAAATACAAAATAAAAAACATAAAATAAACCATTTACCCACACACCCACAACTAGGGATATTGATATTGGTTTAGATCCCTAGTGCATTATGCATTCCATTGGTGCAACTCTGCAACAAGGGTTAGTAAATTTGCAAATCCTGTGGTTTCTTCAAGATCACAAAAAAAATGTTAGAAAAAAAACTAAAAAACCCTAGTTTGAAATGGATATATTTACTCTAAGATATATGTTATTCTTCATAATAGAAATGAAATGCAACAAAGAAAAGATCAAGAAAAAAAATCAAATAATAAATGAATCATCCTTACCCAGATGGAAAATTTGTATGATATCGCCCATGGCGAAAACCCCCTTGAATATTTTGGGTTCCTTGGGTGTGTGGTTTCTCTCTCCTATGGTTTTAGATGATGGATGCAACAAGAAAGAGATCCTCAAGAAACTAGCGTTTCAAGAATAATTGAGAAAATCTAGAGAAAAACATCCACAATGAGAAAATGAGAGCAAGAGAATGGATGAGAGGAAAAAATGAGTGAATTGTGAGATGAGGGGAGGCCTCTCCTAGTTTTATAGGAAAAATTGTGAAATTTCTCTCATTAGTTTACCTTTTTAAATTAAAAATAGGAGGGAAAATCATAAAAAGGGTTTTGTGACTTTATTGAATGAAATTAACTTTAGGAAAGATATTTCTATAAGTTAATTAGAGAGATATGATGTAATTTTATGTCATGGTACCCATACTATTACTAGAGTATTTTGGTACACCTAGAATTTTGGTCTAGGTGGTTTGTTTTTAGGCTATAACAAGATGGATGTTTGGATGATATTTCTTGCATTAGATTTTATAGTTGTTATTCATTTCTTATATTTTCAAGAAATCTAGTGGATTTGATTTTGTTGATGAATCATGATAAGAAAGTTCATGATGTTATTTCTCTACATGTGCTATGAGCTAAGATGATTATCATATTCATGATGTTATGCTATCTTAAGAAAACTAGTGGTGTTGACATATGATGTTATGTTCACATGTGGTCCCATTTATTTATGTTAATGTAATTGTTATCACTGAAAAATCATCCGCAACATTGCACGCAAATGGTTAAAGAAACACATAAATGTCAAAATTAATTAGTCCACCTATAGCATTGAAATGCATTCAAAAGGAAAAAAACTATACAATTGGGTCAAAAATTGAAATGTGCATGCTCACCAAAGGAAGCACGCGCATAATGCATAATGTACGAGGGCCAACACAACCCTCAGTGTGCACAATGTGCCAAGTGCACGACTGTGTACGCGAAAATCCACACACTTCTATGAACGACACATTTATGGATCTTGTGGATCCCTCAACCACTTATGGACCAACCCCCAACATGATTTGACTCTCATATCTGATCGAAATCTGAATGGGAGGTTGGTTAAGGACTAGAGGCTGCCCTAAAAGGCCCCTTGTTCACACTATGAACCAATTTCATTTTTCCATGTATGAATGTTATAAATAAGAGCCATGGGTGCACTAAGAAACCAAGATCTTCATAGTATTGTTATGCTACAATAATTCTCCCTTGAGAATCCTCTTTTCTCTTTGGAACCTTCAAGCGCCATTGCAATAGGCCATTCCACTCACTCTTGAGGGAATAATCATTGTTTTTCTTCACCATTTGTCATTTCTTCCATTGTATGAAGAGTTCTCCATTAGGGAACTCAAGATCCCTCCCAATAAGGAAGAGGGGACTCATGAGTCCCTATTTTTATCTACGATGTTTTTCCTACTAATATATTGATCCATTGGTAGCATTATGTTGGTCATAGTTTGATTTTCATGGTTCTAAGTTTCTCATGCTTTCTAACTTGTATTTCTTAGTTGTTTTAGTTTGTTTCTTTGTTTATACATGTGTTTTTCTTGTTTAATCCACTCACAAATTTATGTCTTGTCTAGCAATCTCATTTAGACATGCAAGCGTTTTTTCTTTTCTCACCCAAGTGACAAAACCAGCACAATAGATTGGAGACCATACTAGGGATCAGTATCAAATTCCTCCCTATTTGAGCTTAGAGAGCACTTCATTTTGATTGTTTTTTCTTGTAAGTACCAAAACCAGCCTAGCCCAACCTGCCAAAGTCAAAATTCAGAGCTAGGGAAGGAGTATTTCACTTGCAAATTTCTCCCCGGCACGTGAGACGAAGTGCACGAATTTTCCTGCCCACAGATACGCACTCTGTGCACTATGCACACCAAAGGCTTCTTTACATTGCACATTGTGCACCCACTACGTGTCTGTCAGAGTTGTAACACACGCATATCTACAGTTTTTCAAAATTGTAAGGGTTTTTATGATGATTTGAAGGCCCCTACTCTTCATATTTTTTTCTTTCATGCACTTTGTAAGGCAAATGCACTCAACTTAGAGTCCTTTCCCATATGAAAGGTTAGCTAACATAGGCACTAAGGGGGTAAAAATAACCAACATTCTCCTCTTTTTCTTTGTTTCCACATGGATGGATTATTTGGCTTGTAAAATGTTAAGTTGAGATTATTGCTATCATACATAAATCACTTACATTGGGACTAGAAGTTAACTTTGACCCTCAATTATGCTCTTCTCTCGCACCCTAGTGTGATATTGAGAATCAGAAAGGTGGTTAAAGGGACATTTCATTTCCCTTAACAAAAATATTTAGGAGAGGACAAAGCTCCCCTGNGCCGTGTGTTTTTTAACACCATTTCCCTTAATGAGCTGGAGTTGGACCCCAGCAGAAGACGAGCCTATCCACGTTTATCATGCGAAATTGTGGGAAAACAAAGCGGCAAATTTTGTGTATGAAATCTTCAACTGGGTGATGGTGCCCCTGCATGTCACTATTTTCGGCCACCCGCCACCTAGGATCTCGGACAGTATAGTAACAAATTTGAGCAGCATAGCAGAATAGTATGTAGTAGCCGAATTTTCATATCTCAAAGTTTTGGGGGCTTCTGTTCCCCCACATGCATTCCCATTGTTCATTCCTGACAAGTTGGTTTGTCGTGAGGTTGCCAAACAAACAGTAATCGGTGGTATAAGCAAGGAGCTTAAGGGATACTCAAAGAAGGTATGGCCACCTTTTCCTGTTCATTTAAATTCATATTCTTTATTATATTTCGAGCATGCCAAAGCTGAGGCAGCAGCCCTGGAAGACCTAAATTTGGTCCTCATTGAATACAAGAAGCACGATCCGCAAAGGGTTGTGAGCAATCATTTGGCCAGTTGCGGGATTAAGAGATTTGAGCATGACAATTCACCCTTGGATGAAATTTTCCAAGGCACCAGGTCCTATGCCGAGATTCTAGCTTGGATACAAACTTTTGCACCTGAGGAGAGAGTCGATGTTCTAAAATTCCAAGAACATCAGCGCACTTGTCTTCCCGCAGTGTTGCGAGGTGAGAGTTTGAGTACGGGGGAAGTGAAACAAAGAGATGCCGAAGTATCTAAGGATGGGAATCTCGATCAAGAAAAACACCAAGACGAGGGAGAGAAAACCAAGAGTCCGAAAGAAGAAATAAAGACTCCCGACCCTCCGAAGAAGCAGAGTCTGGTTACTAATCCCGACCCTCATAACCGAAATTTTTGTAACGATTGAGATTCTATCTTATTGTAAAACTGTATAAATATACCATAGAAAGAAAGAAAAAAGGTTGGACCTATTTGTGTCGATTGTAATAGAGTTTTACATTTTGAGAGTTAATACAAAGCAAATCTGAAGATTCTCAATTCCATCATGACTGTGTTATGAGTTTTTTTCCTTGTATCTCATATTTCATTTCATTTCATATTCATAACTGATGAATGTTTCGTTATAATTTAGTACGACCACTACTATAACGAATGAATTTTGGTTTTCTGTAATTGCTTACTATTTTTCCTCTGTACCAACTATCAGCAGGTGTAAGACCAGTCAACACTTTCAGAATTCTATACATATTTTATGCTACATCGGGTTATTTCCTTACAGTTTTCCTCTCCTATTTATACGTGAGATTCTCCCTTGATAGGAGCTTTACATCATAGACAGCTAAATGTTTTTCTCCCACCTCATACATTTTATTAAGATATAACTCAGTTACAGGAAAGAGCCTTTGATTTGCACTCCATTTTATTTCCGAAACCATAAATTCTCTTTTATATGACCAAATTGAGACAACACTTAATTTCTCTTTGAAGTCTTTCTTATTTTAATGTTCCTCCATGACTGTCCATGTACCAACACAACCCAATATTGAACCTGGATTATCAAATCAAACACACATTTCCTTAAACCTTTTCGATACTATTCTTAAAAAATCTACTACCCGGGTTGAACTGGAACGTTCATGGGCAGAGCTTGAACAATATATCACCATCTAGGAACAGTTGGAAGCTAGACAACACCAACATAGAAATATTCCTTAGTTTCCTTTCCTGAAGGTTGACGTTTCTCTCTTCTCCACCCTTTACCCACTTTTGGATGCCTAGACACTGTACTTCTAAGCCTTAAGTACAGACTCTGGAACAACAGACCCTAGGATTTGTCTTTCACATGTGGGCTTGGCTCTATGGGATTATGGAATGGCTTATGGCCCCAATTACCTACAATCACGACATTGAAAAATACATGAGGTTAGAAAGACATAAAAAACTCATAAATACAAAATAAAAAACATAAAATAAACCATTTACCCACACACCCACAACTAGGGATATTGATATTGGTTTAGATCCCTAGTGCATTATGCATTCCATTGGTGCAACTCTGCAACAAGGGTTAGTAAATTTGCAAATCCTGTGGTTTCTTCAAGATCACAAAAAAAATGTTAGAAAAAAAACTAAAAAACCCTAGTTTGAAATGGATATATTTACTCTAAGATATATGTTATTCTTCATAATAGAAATGAAATGCAACAAAGAAAAGATCAAGAAAAAAAATCAAATAATAAATGAATCATCCTTACCCAGATGGAAAATTTGTATGATATCGCCCATGGCGAAAACCCCCTTGAATATTTTGGGTTCCTTGGGTGTGTGGTTTCTCTCTCCTATGGTTTTAGATGATGGATGCAACAAGAAAGAGATCCTCAAGAAACTAGCGTTTCAAGAATAATTGAGAAAATCTAGAGAAAAACATCCACAATGAGAAAATGAGAGCAAGAGAATGGATGAGAGGAAAAAATGAGTGAATTGTGAGATGAGGGGAGGCCTCTCCTAGTTTTATAGGAAAAATTGTGAAATTTCTCTCATTAGTTTACCTTTTTAAATTAAAAATAGGAGGGAAAATCATAAAAAGGGTTTTGTGACTTTATTGAATGAAATTAACTTTAGGAAAGATATTTCTATAAGTTAATTAGAGAGATATGATGTAATTTTATGTCATGGTACCCATACTATTACTAGAGTATTTTGGTACACCTAGAATTTTGGTCTAGGTGGTTTGTTTTTAGGCTATAACAAGATGGATGTTTGGATGATATTTCTTGCATTAGATTTTATAGTTGTTATTCATTTCTTATATTTTCAAGAAATCTAGTGGATTTGATTTTGTTGATGAATCATGATAAGAAAGTTCATGATGTTATTTCTCTACATGTGCTATGAGCTAAGATGATTATCATATTCATGATGTTATGCTATCTTAAGAAAACTAGTGGTGTTGACATATGATGTTATGTTCACATGTGGTCCCATTTATTTATGTTAATGTAATTGTTATCACTGAAAAATCATCCGCAACATTGCACGCAAATGGTTAAAGAAACACATAAATGTCAAAATTAATTAGTCCACCTATAGCATTGAAATGCATTCAAAAGGAAAAAAACTATACAATTGGGTCAAAAATTGAAATGTGCATGCTCACCAAAGGAAGCACGCGCATAATGCATAATGTACGAGGGCCAACACAACCCTCAGTGTGCACAATGTGCCAAGTGCACGACTGTGTACGCGAAAATCCACACACTTCTATGAACGACACATTTATGGATCTTGTGGATCCCTCAACCACTTATGGACCAACCCCCAACATGATTTGACTCTCATATCTGATCGAAATCTGAATGGGAGGTTGGTTAAGGACTAGAGGCTGCCCTAAAAGGCCCCTTGTTCACACTATGAACCAATTTCATTTTTCCATGTATGAATGTTATAAATAAGAGCCATGGGTGCACTAAGAAACCAAGATCTTCATAGTATTGTTATGCTACAATAATTCTCCCTTGAGAATCCTCTTTTCTCTTTGGAACCTTCAAGCGCCATTGCAATAGGCCATTCCACTCACTCTTGAGGGAATAATCATTGTTTTTCTTCACCATTTGTCATTTCTTCCATTGTATGAAGAGTTCTCCATTAGGGAACTCAAGATCCCTCCCAATAAGGAAGAGGGGACTCATGAGTCCCTATTTTTATCTACGATGTTTTTCCTACTAATATATTGATCCATTGGTAGCATTATGTTGGTCATAGTTTGATTTTCATGGTTCTAAGTTTCTCATGCTTTCTAACTTGTATTTCTTAGTTGTTTTAGTTTGTTTCTTTGTTTATACATGTGTTTTTCTTGTTTAATCCACTCACAAATTTATGTCTTGTCTAGCAATCTCATTTAGACATGCAAGCGTTTTTTCTTTTCTCACCCAAGTGACAAAACCAGCACAATAGATTGGAGACCATACTAGGGATCAGTATCAAATTCCTCCCTATTTGAGCTTAGAGAGCACTTCATTTTGATTGTTTTTTCTTGTAAGTACCAAAACCAGCCTAGCCCAACCTGCCAAAGTCAAAATTCAGAGCTAGGGAAGGAGTATTTCACTTGCAAATTTCTCCCCGGCACGTGAGACGAAGTGCACGAATTTTCCTGCCCACAGATACGCACTCTGTGCACTATGCACACCAAAGGCTTCTTTACATTGCACATTGTGCACCCACTACGTGTCTGTCAGAGTTGTAACACACGCATATCTACAGTTTTTCAAAATTGTAAGGGTTTTTATGATGATTTGAAGGCCCCTACTCTTCATATTTTTTTCTTTCATGCACTTTGTAAGGCAAATGCACTCAACTTAGAGTCCTTTCCCATATGAAAGGTTAGCTAACATAGGCACTAAGGGGGTAAAAATAACCAACATTCTCCTCTTTTTCTTTGTTTCCACATGGATGGATTATTTGGCTTGTAAAATGTTAAGTTGAGATTATTGCTATCATACATAAATCACTTACATTGGGACTAGAAGTTAACTTTGACCCTCAATTATGCTCTTCTCTCGCACCCTAGTGTGATATTGAGAATCAGAAAGGTGGTTAAAGGGACATTTCATTTCCCTTAACAAAAATATTTAGGAGAGGACAAAGCTCCCCTG
>JZKD02S0743532.1:21504-35276 GCA_000966675.3 Picea glauca
TGAGGACAATGGGGAGGATTTTCCAGTCTCTGAGGCAGATGTTCTAGATGGCTCTCTCGAGGAGAATATTGAAGATCCCGTAAGCGCATTAACATCTGTCCCCGATGAGCTCGCTATCTCAGAACAAAACGATGAAGTGGTAGTTGGGGAAGAGGATTGTTCTCTTTTTCTTCACGAGATTTCCCATGATGTATTTACATTTGGGATTGGAAAGGAGGATCTGGAGATCATTCCTTTTTTGCAAGATGAAGAAGTCTGATGCTCACCCAGATTTAACGACTATTCAGTTGAGGAGAAGCAGAGTCCCTCATCACATATTGATGACCTGGGTAGCAGCCAAACTGTGTATGAAAACTATGAATCAGATTCTGAGCTGGACACCTAGAACTTCCAAGAGAAGACTGCAGAGCCTCCTCCTCTGTTCACAAATGAAAAACCAGGCGAGGAAATCAGCCCCCCTGAGCAACAAATTGAAGAGCAGAGCTTTCCCACAGGTCCTGTTTATGACGATTATGAATCTGACCTGGGAGAGAGCCAAGATGAGGAAGAACCATAAGAGCAGTCGAGCACATATTTCATTCCAGAGCCAGTCAGCAAGCAACCACTACCTGAGATCAGTGAGCCTACTTCAGTTATTCACCCGCCTGTGGTTATTAGAGACATTTAGCCGCGTGTGAACAACTGTGTAGCAGAAGAGGCTGTATTTCACCAATTCCTTGGAAATGGCCACTCATTCGGTGACCTTGTCAGCAAATACATGGAGTGGCATTTCCCCTATGCCTTGGAGCCGCCCTATTTCATCTCAACTCCAACCTGTAAGGAGGATTTGAAGAGTAGTCATTCTGCTGTCACGGTTACACCATCTGCTAATGATCATTGACAGAAGGAAGGAGCTTCTATCCAGGAAGCTGCTTGAATGGTGATGGTGGAAGTTCTCTTTCACCTAGCCCTTGTAAAATATTTTATTAGTTTAGGATTGTATATAAATAAGCTCCTTTGAGCAGGTATCTTTGTTTTGTTGCTTTTACTTTTCGGCATATATTTTCAGCAGTGGGATGTTTTGAGCATGACTCCATAGCCCAATTGCAAGGCACTGAAGCTGCGAAAGGAGTTCTTAGAGCATCGCAGGGATGACTCTATCCCCCATGGAGCCAAATGTTAGCAATATTTCTTGTCATGGGCTCGAGAAGCATTCGAGTCTGCAAGTCGCATGAAACGATCAAGCGCAGCACAGGAAAATCCTTGTTTTTCCAAGTAGCAGGTCAAGCGAGCGGGAAAAATGTCGTCATCGGCGTCCAAGGTCTATTTTTCAAAGAAGATCAACGGTCGATGGGTAATTGCAGTCAATCAAGTCACGCCAAGAATAGCACAGATGTTGTTAAAGAGGTGAACAGTGTCAGCCGTCGGATCGGCAAAAGAACATATCTAGACTGTTGGTTCGGGATCGAGCATCGAAGTCTCGTAAGAAAATACCCAAGTAATTGGTCGCGAGGATCGTGAGTTTGTGAGGTTGCGATATTTCGACCGTTGGAGGACAGGTGGCCACAACAAAGTGGTGAAATAGAATACAGGTGGCAGAAGCCCTCGGGATCTCGCTGCGAGAAGTCCCAAGGTATTGGCATTAGGATTCGCGAGTTGTGAAGTGTCGAGGTTCATGTGAACGTGTGGCAAAGCATAAGGTGGGACAACGTGGTCGACGGGTGGACACGCGTTCGCTGGGGATAAAGTCAGCATTCCGTTGAATTCTCGCATCTCGGGGACTTGTGAAATAGAAGGGTGAAAACTCGACGGTTCAACCGGCGAGGTTGCGAGGTAGTGAGGACCCAGGCCCACAGTATTGCCGAGAAGATCTCAGTCGTTCGTCTGAAGTGGATACCTGTCTCGCGATTGGGGCTCCTCTCCTTTTTCGCCCATCGTAAATTTGAAGCAGAAGGACTAGCTCTTCCCTGCCGCGAGTCGCGAAGTGCCGAGGGCACCCATAGCTTGGGCCCACTGCATTGTCAGGTGAAGTTGGGACCGTCAAATCCAAAGGGCACGTGGCGCCAGATTAAAGCCGTCTCGGCAGTTCTCTCTTCACGATTTCAAGAAGTGAAGGTTAGCTCCTTTCGTTCGCGAACGCCAAAAGCGCCTTGGAGATAAGTGCGCGGTCACATCCCCTCCGGTAACTTGTGTAGGAAAAAGCTATTTAGAAAGGGCCGACGACGTCATGCATGATTTACAGAAGGAATTTTCGCGACCTTCCAAGTGCCATTTGATCTGACCTCGGTCCTATTTCTCGCCTGAAGTAAATGATGACAAGAGAGGGTGGTTCAAACCTTGCCTCACTCATTAATTGTAGGGGATGGAGGGTCTGGAAAACCATCTGCCTGAAGGAGTCCTGTGTATCAATTTTCCCAAAGGCACCATGCTAAAGTCTTCAACTCAACAGAGAATTTTGTGCACGATAACTCAGCACTTAATGGCTCAGCTACCCTCTTTGCAGAGGCCATGCGTAGTTAAGATGGACCTTATAGGAAGATATCAGTACGAGTTTGACTGAAGGGACACCAAGCCTTGGGTGACTGGGCACGCCTCTATGAGGCAATTTTTCCTGAGTATATAGGCTCAGTTGTTGTATTTTGTAAAGGATCGATGGTTGAGCAGAGCTCCCGGTTGTAAAGTTTTAACGAAGCACTGTTAATCTGATTATGTATGAACTTTTGAGACTTCTTGCCTTATGAATGCCAATTTCTTTCATGCTTTTGTTTACACTGTGTTAGAGCAACTCATAATTGGAGGATCCAGTTGAGCTGTAGCTATTATAGGATGATGTTGTAATGGATCACTGTAATAGTTACGCTATCTCTAATCAGTTATTGTGATTTCCCTGTGCTGAGCGACTTGGAATTGGCGGATCCAATCAAGTCCCCTTTTAGTTTCTTGAGACCCTGAACCAAGAGGATCTTGCATTCAGAGTCTTTCTTCTGCAAACTGCTGTAAGCCTGTTGCCCAAAGACGTTTTTTCACCCTTCTTATCAAGTCTTCCACCTATTCACCCTTGATCAACTCGCTGGCTGAAGTTAGGATTCTAGACCTCCTTGGTTCTTTACATACCAGACCCAGTCACTGAGTTAGAATGATATCTCCTCGAGTCTTTATCTCCATTTGATCACTCTTTATAAACAAATCGTGACATTAAACTGATGGGTGTCGGGCTCTACTCCTGCAAGCAATCCAGGAGTGAATTCTGACGCTAACACATAGGTATGTCACATTTGATAAATTCACCATAGTGATTTCTTTATTTTATGGCATCCTCAAATTTTTAATGTTCTTGTGTTTCTACAGATTGTGGGACCAAGCGATGTTGAGCAATGTCCACCTGGTATGGAAAAGTCACCTACATCACAAGTATCATGTGTAGAGTTCAATATCATTTAAATCTCAATTTTTTTGTATTTATGTTGTTGAATTTTACTATTTTTTACAAAATATTATTAATAAGTATGCAAGTTGCTGATATTTTTGCTAGTTTTAGTACTGGTCCTCTCCTTGGGAACCTGACCACATCTTCTGAGTTACCTTACTCGAGGCCAAGGGTTCTTCCATCACTTGTACACTCTGATTGGGTCCATCACCCCCCACCCCCAACATCTTTCTTATTCCATGCATCCTCATTGGATGCACCCGTAGTCCACCCATATGCACCACCTATTCCATTGCATCCATCCACATTGGATGCACCCATATGCCAGCCACCCCAACCACCATTTCCATTTGCACCATCCACCGAGGGTTCCATAGTAGAGGTTTCCTCAGAGAAGGTTGTACAACCAAGTGCTCCACCTGTCAACGACTCTCCATCGAGGCTCGAGATATTCACGATGAGATAATGTGTTGATGATAAATTTTTGTGTATCATGAATGGAATTTATTTTATGCATATTTGTTTAAATTTCATGATTTTATCCTTGTAACTGATGTAGGGTGGAATTGTTGAGAGATTAGTGTCGCGGAGGAGGGTAAAACCCTCACGACTATTAGTACCATTTGTGGTGAGTTTTCTTATGTTGAATTACAAAGTATCATTTTGTAAGTCTTCTAATTCATTGTGGAAAAAAACTTAAAACAATGTTTTTTCTTTATGCATTCTCCTGAGTGACGCACCACACCTAGGCCCAAAACCACTCGATATTATTCTTCGAGCAAGAGAAGAAAGATCGATTTATAGGATGCTCCTAAGGGTGGAGATGGTGGCAGTGGTCAAAGTGACCAATGACTTCCATTTTGCATCTAGGCCACCATATGATTGTTTTTTTATGTTAGGGAACATGCTATGGTCTTGTATATTGAGCACGAGGTTCCATTTTGTAAAAGATGTACAATTTAGATGACGTTGAATACACACATGCACACACACACACACATTTCATGGCACATTTTTTATGAATCTCATTGTTTCTACATTTTATGTTGATGAATGTATCAATTTCAGTGTGTGAATTTTATGTGTATGAATTTATTTAATTTGATTAATTACTTTTTAAAGTGTTAATGAAGTCTATGTAAGTAAGAATAGTTTGTTTTTTATAAAGTTATTATAAATACTTGTGTTACACATTAACGAATCTCTTATGGTGGAAAATATTGCTAAGTGCTAAATCCATATGCAATTAATGGTTCTCATTACCTAAATTTTACAAAAGAATGAAAACCCATCCTAGTTAAGACTCCAAGAACCAATTATAACAATAATGTAGGCTAACATAATTACAATAGAAATAAGAGAGTTGAAACCTCACATTACTCTATCCAAAATGAAGCATGGTTCATTATAATGACAATCACAACATGTTACAAGGGTTTCTTAATACAAAATCAACACATAAAATATGAGTGAACAATAAAGCCTCACATCAAATGAAAATATACCTCAAATTATCCATTAATCTTGCCAAAATGTCCTACAATGTAGCCCAAGAGGATACCTCCTAAATACCCAAATTCCCCACCCTTTACAATGGAGATAGAGAATTCTTATTTATAGAGTGAGTCTCTTCTCTTATACAATCAAATATTATTATTTTCTAACTAACTCCATGACAAGTCAAATAAATATTATAATAATGAATTAGTTAGATCTCTCCTCAATCCATGGTTGACCATGTTACAACATGTGGACATTAGCCTCTCCAAATCAATTCAACCTCATCCAAAAATAGTAGTAGTATGTATCAAATAATGCTCATGAAGGGGACACACCACCAAAAATAGGAATCAAGCCAATTCAAATGTCAAGTGTCCACATGGAATGTTCCCTCAAATAATTTGTATGCATGCAACCACTCCACATTTGTGAATTCCAAGCTATCCAACTCCATGGATGAATTTGCAAGATGCCAAGTGGATGGGACATCCACAAAAAAGTATGTGATCAATTCCTAGCCTTTCCTTGTCTTGCCTTTGCTTCCCTTGCTTTCCTAGCCTTGCCTTGGCTTTCCTTTCCATGCCTTTCCTTGCCATGTATTTCCTTGACTTTCCATCCCATGTGTTTCCATGTGTTTCTATGCCATGCCATGCCTTACCTTTCCTTCACTTTCCATGCCATGTCATGCCATGCTTTACCATGGCATGCCTTTCCTTTCCATGCCATGCCTTTCCATGCCTTTCCTTACCATTACATGCCTTGCCATGTGTTGCCTTTCCATGACATGCATTTCCTTTCCCTTCCTTTCCATGCCTTGCCTTACCATGCAATGCCTTTCCATGCCTTGCCTTATCATGCCATGCCATGCAATGCCTTGCATTGCCTTGTCTTTCCATGTCATGCCATGCCTTTCCTTGTCATTCCTTACCTTTCCATTCCTTATCTTGCCATTTCATTCCTTTCCTTTTCTTGACTTTCCATGCCATGCCATGCCTTTCCTTGCCATACCATGCCATGCCTTGGTCACCTTAACACTATGGTCATTTGGATATCACATAGCTCATATCCATGCATATACATTACAAATTTAGTATGATAATCCTTATCTATATTAATGTTCAATTAAGATTCTAACTAAAACCAACAAACACTAAGAAATGAATCACTAAGATAAGTAAAAATCAAAGTTCTAACCTTCCAAGGCTAAAATATAGGTTGTTACATTCACAAATCCCTAGAACACAACTATGATCTAAAATAGACTAATCCCTCCTCACATGTCTTTCCATGTAGCATCCCATTTTAACCTATACAACAATAAATATATATCTTTACGCAACATTATGCAAGGAAACATTCAAATCAAAATGTGGATTGCAATGAAACAAGAATCGCAAAAAAAAGAACATTTCTTATCCCAAGAAACAATTTATTTTTTTTCTAGGGAAATATGACTTAACTTTATATCACAAATTTCCTTTTCATCCAATGAAGTTTTTTTGCTTTGCCATACCATGCCTTGCCTTTCCTTTCCATGTTATGCCATGTCTTTCCATGCCATGCCTTGCCTTTCCTTGCCTTGCCATGCCATGACTTGCATTTCCTTGCCTTTCCATTCCATGCCATGCCTTGCCTTTCCATACCATGTCATGCCTTTCCTTGACATGCCATTCCTTACCATTCCATTCCTTTCCATGCCATGCCTTGTCATTCCTTGCCTTTCCATGCCATGCCATGACATGCCATGCCTTTCCTTTCTATGCCATGCATTTCCTTTCCATTCCATGTCAAGCCTTGCCTTTCCATTCCATGCCATGTGATGCCTTGCATTGCCTTGCCACACCATGCCATGCCTTTCCATACCATGCCTTTCCATCCCATTCCTTTCCTTTCCATTCCATGTCATTCCATGCCTTGTCTTGCCATGCCATGCCATGCCATGCCATGCCATGCCATGCTATTCCTTTCATTTCCTTGCCTTTCATTACCCTGCCTTGCCATGCCATGCCTTGCCTTACCTTTCCATGCCATGCCATTCCTTGCCATGCCATGCCTTGCCTTGCCTTTCCATGCCATGCCATGTCATGCCATTCCTTTACATGCCTTGCCATGCCATGCCTTGCCATGCCATGCCTTTCCATTCCTTTCCTTGACATGCCATGCCATGCTATGCCACACCATTCCATGCCTTGCCTTTCCATACCATTCCTTGCCATGCCTTGCCTTGCCATGCCTTTCCATGCCATGCCATGTCTTTCTTTGCCATGCCATGCCATGCCATTCCTTTCATTTCCTTTCCTTTCCATGACATGCCATGCCTTTCCATGCCATGCCTTTCCATGAAATACCTTTCCTTGCTTTTCCATGCCATGCCTTGCCATGAAATACCTTTCCTTGCCTTTCCATGCCATGCCATGTCATGTATTGCATTTCCTTGCCTTTCCATTCCATGCCATTCATTTCCATGTCATGCCCTGCCCTACCATGCCTTGCCTTTCCATGTCATGTCATTCCATGCCTTGCATTGTCTTTCCTTTCCATGCCATGCTTCGTCATGCCATGTATTTTCTTGGCTTTCCTTTCCATGTCATGCATTTAATTTCAATGGCATGCCTTACCTTGCCATGTCATGCCATGCCTTGACTTGCCATTCCATGCCATGCCATGCCATGCCTTGCCTTTCCATGCCATGCCTTGCCTTTCCATGTCATGCCTTCCCTTTCCATGCCATGCCATGCCATGTATTTCATTGTCGTGTCTTTCCATGCCATGCCATGCTTTTCCTTACCGTGCCATGCCATGCCATTCCTTGCATTGCCTTACCTTTCCATGCTATGTCATGCCTTGCCATGCCATGTTTTTCCTTGCCATGTCATTTCATGCCATGCTTGTTGGAAGTTTAGTTGTCATTGATGTCAACCATGGAAAAGATATGCAGGAGAACACATCAAAAGCTCAAGAAGGATAGAAATGTTCAGGATGCATGTAGAGTCATAGTTGTCATTGATAGCAACCATGGAAAAGGTATGTAGGAAAACACATAAAAAGATCAAATCTCAGGAGGGTGGAACATTAGTTAACGCATAGAAGATCCACACACATAATAAAAAACAAGCAATATTAAGACCTTTGGAAAGGTCGAGGGAAAATATCAGGAGAGATAGCCTTTTGATTGGATAGAGACAATGCATAGAGGAGTGCATTGACACAAATCTCAGAAGAGAAGGCACGTTTGAGTGAAGCAGAAACAAAGTTATGCAATTGAGGAAATTCGTGAAAAGGATTGTGGAGTAATCATAACCGTTTGTTTGATTTGCGAAAACCCATAGACTGATCAAAAATATTGATGTTGGATCATCAAATCAAATAAAAGCAGGATCATACGATAAAGAATGAAGAAACGATGTTGATCATTGGATCAAAATGAAATCATGATCAAACAGATCAGATCTCTTTTCGCGAGTCCGCTGAGAAACCAAAAAATGACTATCATATTCTATCGATATCACTTAAAAATTTCTAAGTATGGTTCATTATGGAGGAAATGGAAGTTGGGAGTTCATTTTGATGACACCTGAGAAGACATGTGAGTCTGCAAGTCTAGGAGTCCATGAACCCGAGAAAAACCACACAATTTTTTTTCTAAGTTTTCATTATGGAGGCAACGAAAGTCGGGTGTGCATTTTGATGACACCCGATAAGACATGTGAGTTGGCAAGTCTGAGAGTCCATGAACCCGAGAAAAATCACTTAATTTTTTTTTCTAAGTATAGGTTCATCTTGGAGGCTGCGAAAGTTGGGCGTGCATTTTGATGACACCTGAGAAGACATGTGAGCCCGCAAGTCCGAGAGTCCACGAACCTGTCACATAAAATAATTCTAAGTAAAAGTCCATGTTTAAAATGAATGAGAATCATCCACTCCACGATTGATTAAATCATAGCCATCTAATCTGATAGGAAGATCAAAATAACACAGATCATCAGATCTAATCAATGATCGAGAAAGCGACACGTGGAAAATTCTGGAAGGTGACATATTTCAAGGATCATTTGGCATATAAGTTATACTAAAGTCACGAATCAAGGTGACACATGGCAGCCACTCAACCAGTGCCACGCCAACAGATACATAGAAACATGAACACATGGGATTCAGTTCATTGGAAGTGATAAAAGAATAGCTAGAATCCCGTCAGCAGATCTAGGAGAGTGAAATCTCAGTCATTGGATTAAGCCAGTGGAAGGATAAGGTAAGCATGGACTGTTGATCAACAAGTAGCAGTCACCTATACCATATGACCATTTCAGTCGGCTTTATTCAGGGATTTTGAACCATCAAAAGTCCAATAATCTCGATTACCTAGAGATTCAAAGATCCTTTTTCCTGAGTCTACGGTCCTAGATCCTAGTCATGTGAAGGTTCTTAAGAAACGCGAGGGCCAAGGCTAATAACTGCATGACAAAAATGAGTTAAGACTTTTGTTCTTAGCCTAAGGGAATATGACGAATAATGTCAACAAGGAGTGCTTATGCGTACTTCAACGAAATTTACTTCGGGGAGTATTACTCCGGAAGAATGCAAGAAGGCCAAAGTCTAGAGGACTTTCTTCCAGAACCGGCCTCATGATAGAGGAATAATGGCGAAAGAAGAGGTGCTAGGAGCAACGCTTAAATGAAGCAATTTGATGAGATTAACACTATAATAGTACAAAAAGTCGGTAAAATCCTGAATCTAATCTGTTGGAGAACTTGGGATGCAACAGAAGCATGGGAACGATATAAGGAGTTGATCCATACCTGTGATCAACTCATGAGGATGAAAGGAATCAATATTAGTCTTCTAATTAAATTGAGAAACTTACACGATAAATTAATGAATAAAAGGAGAAGCTATTTTATATTAAAATTAAATGAATAGGTTCAATGGTTCATGTCAAAAGACACAATGTTTAATCCTATACCTATTGAAATACTATATAAACCAGAAGTTGCGGTGAATCTTAGAGTATCTTGGTGGATTATATATCTATATCTATCTATCTATCTATATATATATATATATACACACAATGGATTGAATGAAGGTTCATTCTTTATCAGGTTGGTGCATGTTTAAAAGTTGGGTCTTGTTATGAGGGTTGGATTCCTCACGTCTCAGTTGGGTCTGACAACTACAAGTTGGGTTTTGTCATGAGGGTTGGATTCTTCACATCTCAGTTGGATCTGAGAACTACAAGCTGGGTCTTGTATCTAAGACTTGGATCTCTTTTATTCAGTCGATGTTGAATAGTTTGACGATTGGAATCATATGTACTTATTCAATTTTAATAAATAGATGATATCTATGCTTCTTTATACAATTTGTATTTTTGTAATTGTTATATATATTTATGAATAAGTAATCGAAATACATATATGTTATTTAGTTAAATTAAGTAATTTTAGAAAGTGTGAAATGTTTTCAAAAGTTCAAGACACTAATTCACCCCCCCTCTCGGTGTCAGTGTGTGTTTTAACAATGCCTTGTGTTGCCTTTCCTTTCAATGCCATGTCATGCCTTGCCTTTCCTTGCCTTTCCATGCCATGTCATTCATTTCAATTCCTTTCCTTTCCATGCCATGCCATGCCTTGCCATGCCATGACATGCCATGACATGCCTTGCCTTTCCATGCCATGTCTTTCCATGCCTTGCATTGCCTCGCCTTTTCTTGCCATGCCATGCCATTCCATGTCTTGCCTTGACATGCCATACCTTGTCATGCCATGCCTTGCCTTTACATGTCATGCCTTTCCTTTCCATGCCATGCCATGCCATTCCTTTCCTTTCCTTTCCATGCCTTGCCATGCCATGCTATTCCATGTCGTGCCTTGCCATGCCATGCCTTTCCTTTCCTTTTGATGCCATGTCATTTCATGCCATGCCTTTCCATTCCATGCCATGCCTTTCCTTGCCTTTCCTTGCCTTTCCTTTCCAAGAAATGCCTTGCATTGTCATGCCATGCCATTTCATGCCTTTCCTTTTCATTCCATGTATTTTCTTTCCATGTCATGCCATGACATGCCTTGTCTTTCCATGCCATTCCTTTCCATGCCTTGCCTTGCCATGTCATGTGTTGCCTTGCCTTGAATTTCTATGCCATTCCTTTCCTTGACTTTCCATTCTGTTAGCACTCCGTAAATCTGTTTGGCTGATAAACAGACAATGTAGGTAACTTTTTCAACCAACTTTGAGACCTGAAACTATCCTTTCGGATTTGGAAAGGGCTCTCTCGGAAATGGCGCAGCCTCCGTGCAGGATATGACTTTGAAAATAATGGTTAGATTTAACACCTATGATACAATGGGTTATGGTTATATTGGCGTAGAAAATTAATACTTGGGATATGGGGTCGATCTGAGAAAGAGACGGGATAAATGACTCAGTGACTGGATTTGAGAGGATAAGGCTAGGCGAGCAACAACCTTTAGTGTAAATTGTAAAGTGTGCCGGGAGAAAAAAAAAAGGAAGTAACTCAAGAGTGTTGTTGTGGACGAATTCAGAGTTAGCTTGAGAGGAAAATGTTTTGTCTAAGTGGCACGCACAAGGGGTGCAGTACAGTGAATCCACAGGTTCAATAATTCGTTTCGAAATAGATAGAAAAAGATATGAAATATAGATAACAGGAAAGAACACACACAAATAAACAAGCACAATACATCCAACTATCACAACTAGAATCTTTTCATCAAATCACAGGACCTTTACATTAAATTCCAGTCAAAAATTTAGATATTATACAATAGCTATCATCTACCAAAATTTTCCAGCCAAACCTGGTTACATCGAAAACATGAAATATATATACAATGGCGTCACTTAGGCTACCTTGTTTTCTAACTACTAACCCTAAACTAGGAAGAATGTGTCACATGCGGCAGATACTCTTCATATGGTATTATCCAAAAATAGGCAATAGTCATGCCTGTCCACTAATGACTGTCTTCAGGTTTGCCACGAGGTCTGATCGTCGATCAATTTCTGATGTAGGGAAAAATGTGTTACTGTATTCTCTTGATCAGGTATCTTAGCGAACAGGTGTTTGTCCCAAACCTTTTGTTTGTAATAACGACTTTGTTTTCTATAATGCGTCAATCTGTTGGAGAACTGTGCACAACAAAAAACTGTTCGATTCTCCTGGCTGTTATCAAAATGGCATGATACTTCAAAGAACATGTATCACTCAAAACTGTCATGAAGGAGCCGATGCCCGCCAAGCTTTCTCTTTCTGTGCACTGGTAAGAGCCACGCGAACTTCCTTTTCGACCGCTTTTCATTCTCTGGGATGCTCTGAGCACATTTCTTCGGCTAACCTTTGTGCCTCTCGCAATTTTACGATAATACCTTGTGCTTCTATGAGCTTCCTTTTCAACCATGCCACATTTCCCTTGTGACTTTGCGTAGCTGACACTTCCGCGGTCTTTGTCACTAGTTGTTTCCTTAATTCTCTATTCTCCTGATAAAGATCGACAATAGATAGCTTTGCTTGCTTCAACTGTTGAGATGGAACCTCCTCATTTGTGCCTGTGACACTAGCTCTCCTCGCTCTGCTCCTATCGTGGCCCAATTTTCCAACAGGCTCTAGCTGGATGGCGCGTCTGAGTAGTTCTTCAGCTATCAATCCGACGCGCGGTTCTTCTGCGATTTGAGCTTTCATGATTTTTTGTCCTTTCTCGACTTGTCCCTCCTCTGAGGCAACTGTTGTTGGGAAGAAAAGACTCTTACCATCTCTCCTTCCTGTATGAATTTCTCTTCTTCGACTGCTCCACGACTGATCCAGGTGGACATCAGTGGCCACCCACCTTTTCCGACTGGCTCAAAACAGTTTTCTGGCAATTTTGGCAATTTACTATTTTTAGCAGGTTTTAACTTTCGGGGCCATTTTGAGGGCCTAAATGAAGGTTTTTTGGGATCGAGGTTCTCAATGATAGACAAAGGCATGATTGATCCCCCAAAATGAATCTCCTTGATGATACCTTTCCAATGAGCTATCACACGCCTAAAACAGAGATTGTATGCAAAAGTTACGATCCCAGGAAGTTGATGTACTAACTTACCCAAACGGGGCCCACATGACTTTTGGCGCATCATTTCCTAGGGTTAGGTTTTTGGATGTCTATGAATTTTGGCATTATTGTCTATTGTAAAAATGCCTCTAGAGCCTCATTTTAATCATCTTCTCATGGATGCGAGTAGCAGCCACATCTCTTCTCAGAGATAAACTACCAACGCCCTAGCTAGTTTATTTCCATTTTGTTTGTAAGCACATTTCAGTCATTTGTTATTAATGAAATGAAGTCTTATTTCCACTGCATCTCTGCGTTTATGTGTATTTATGTATTTCATTGTGTTCCTAGATAAATCCGGATCAGTGGTATTAGAGCGGTCTGCTCATTCTCGATCCTTCTTTGCATGTCCCCAACGAGATCAGGGTATAAGGAGTTGGGGCTCGATCTGGTTGAAACTTTGTGAGATCAGCCTCGCAAACCCCGACGACCACCCATGGGGGAAGAAAATAAATATGAGGGAGCAGGAGATCCTATCAAAATGTTGCTCGAGGAGGCCCTCGAAAAACAAAGGAACGCGATGATGGACAACTTTGCCCAGATTCTTCAACGGATTCCGAATGGCGGTGCATCGACATCCAGAAGCCATTCTGGAGGTGCCACTCCTTTTAAGGTACAAGTAAACATTGACATTCCCATATTTGAAGGCCAAATAGATGCATATTCCGTAGATAGATGGTTGAATCTGTTAGAAGGATATTTCTCGGTTCATGAGTTTTCCGATCGAGAAAAGATTATTTTCGCACTCCTCAAAGCCGCCC
>JZKD02S0743532.1:53255-72019 GCA_000966675.3 Picea glauca
TGGATTTGTACACCTTCAAAAAATGAGCCGAGAATTCCTGCACTGTCTCCTCTAGCGCTTTCTTCATATTATTGTATATTGTTAGCAACTACAAAGGGTTTTTCTTATCCCCCCATTTATTTAGGAATGACCTTTCGAATGTGGTGAAGTCCCGAATTCGCTTGGGTGGGAGGACTTTGAACCAAATTTATTACATCTCCTGAAAGGATTTGCACAAAAAGACTCATTTTTGCGTCCGTGTAGTCCACCTCCTCCAGGTCGATGAAGTCGTTAAACCAGTCTAGGTGTCTCTCAGCGGAAACATTTCCCTCAACATCGTAGAATTTGCTTCTTTGGTTATAATTATGAGGAAAGTAATGTACCTGGGCAGGTAGGATGAAAGGAGAAAATATGGCAGCCATATCCCTAGGGGGATTCAAATTTTGGGGCTTATTTTTTGTCACCGGGGCTTGGAAATTGTTCGGGTCGAAAACAGTCTTGTCCAAACTAGTTTCTGACTTAGACCTAAACAGAGCTTGCTCAAAAAGTGCATCAAACTCAAGGTCATCAATGCTCTACATGTCGTCTTTGGGAAAGGACATGCTTCTATCTAGGAAATAAAACGGGTCCGGGGCCTGCTCTCTAGCCTTGCGCAAAATCTTCTTGGGCTTGCACACAGGCTCAAAAGGGTTTCGATTGGGATTTTCTCTGGTGTAAAATGTCTTTGGAGCCAAGTTTCCTGAGTATTTCTACTTGGGGCTACTAGTTTGTTTGGACTGGAGTCACCAGGGTAAAGGTTTCAGCCTATATGGGTGTTTGTCCATCTATTACCCTCAGGGTTCAAACTGCAACATTTGTCATTATCCTGGGGAAAATATTTTCAACTTTGTCCCCGACAACGACACCAGAATGTTAGCACTCTGTAAATCTATTTGGCTGATAAACAGATGATGTAGGTAACTTTTTCAATCAACTTTGAGACCCAAAACTAGCCTTTCGAATCTGGATAGGGCTCTTTGGGAAATGGTGCAGTCTCCATGCAGGATATGACTTTGAAAACAGTGGCTAGATTTAACACCTATGATAAAATGGGTTCTGGTTATATTGGCGCAGAAAAGTAAGACTTGGGCTATGGGGTCAATCTGAAGAAGAGATGGGACAAATGACTCGGTGACTGGATTTGAGAGGAGAAGTCTAGGCGAGAAACAACCTTCAGTGTAAACCGTAAAGTGTGGCAGGAGAAAAACACAGGAAGTAACTCAAGAGTGTCGTTGTGGACAAATTCAGAGTTAGCTTGAGAGGAAAACATTTTGTCTAAGTGGCATGAACAAGGGGTGCAGTACAACAAATATGCAGGTTCGATAATTAGTTCCGAAATAGACAGAAAAATATATGAAATATAGATAACAGGAAAGATCATACGCAAAGAAAGAAGCACAATACATCCAACTATCAAAACTAGAATCTTTTCATCAAATCACAGGACCTTTGCATTAAATTCTGGTAAAAACTTCAGATTATATACAATATCTATCATCTACCAAAATTTGCCAACCAACCCTGGTTACATCGAAAAGATGAATTGTATAGACGAGGGCGTCGCTTGGGCTACCGTATTTTCTAACTACTAACCCTAAACTAGGAATAATGTGCCACATGCAACAGAGACTCTTCATATGGTATTATCCAAAAATAGGCAATAGTCACGCCTGTCCACTAACGACTATCTTCAGGTTGGCCACAAGGTCTGATCGTCAGTCAGGTTCTGATGTGGGGAAGAATGTGTCGTTGTATTCTCTTGATCATGTATCTTAGCAAACAGGTGTTTGTCCCAAACCTTGTTGTTTGTAATAACGACTTTGTTTTCTGTAACGTGCCCATCTTCTAGATAACTATGCACAACAAACAATTGTTCGATTCTCCCGACCATTATCAAAATGGCATGATACTTCAGAGAAAACGTATCACTCAAAACTGTCATGAAGGAGCCGACGCCCGCTAAGCTTTCTCTTTCTTTGCACTGGTAGGAGCCACATGAACTTCCTCTTCGACCTCTTCACATTCTCTAGGATGCTCCGAGCACCTTTCTTCTGATAACCTTTGTGCCAATCATAGTTGTACGATAATACCTTGCGCTTCTATGAGATACCTTTTCAACCATGCCACGTTTCCCCTATGACTCTATGCAGTTGATGCTTCCGCGGTCTTTGTCGCTATTTATTGCCACCTTAATTCCCTATTCTCTTGATAAAGCTCAACAATAACTATCTTTGCTTGCTTCAACTGTTGATATGGCACCTCCTCATTTGCGCCTGCGACACCATATCTCCTCGCTTTGCTCTTGTCTTCGTGGCCCAATTTTTCAACAGGCTCTAGTCAGATGGCACATCTGAGTAGTTCTTCAACTATCAATCCAATGTGCGGTTCTTCCATGATTTGAGATTTCATGATTTCTTTGTCCTTTCTCGCCCCGCCCCTCCTCCGAGGCAGCTATTTTTGGGAAGAAAAGAATCTTACCATCTCCCCTTCCCATATGAATTTCTCTGCTTCGGCTGCTCCATGACTTGTTTTGATCTCGCCTGCAGGTGAATAAATGGCTCCTTCCACACCTTTGGAAATGGTGGGCGTGGGTGGGAATGAAACCTAGTCTCTTTGGGGCTCATCTCTTTTGGTTATGCTTCTCCGCGTGCCCTTCCCTGTTCTCTGAGAGGTCACCATCGCGCGACCGAGGAGTGTCTTGTGTGCAGTGAATTTCATAAATACATGGGAGGGAAGTCTCTTAACAAGATGAAATGATAAGGAGAATCGTGAATGGAGTTCTGTGCGGGTTCTCTGACTGTGGATAATGCTGAGCGTCTGAGATTTATAATGAATCGACTAGGAGAAAGAAATCATATTGAAAGGCAGTAAATTTATGGCGACGAGATGTTTCAAGTTGAATTGCAAGCTGTCCATGGAAAATCCCCACGTGTAGGATGTAGGTGACAAGGCTTGTTGGGCATGCATAATACAAACGCCGTGATTTTTCATTCCCTCGGCCTTCATGATGAATTGATAATAATTGGTGTACTTGCCGATGCGATCTCTACTTAACCATTTAATCCGACTTGGGCACGTAGGGATTGGCTTTCCTAACGGGATTCGACTTTCTAGAAATGACACATCTGTACCACGTATACACTTTCCGACTCTGGCACCCCTTCACATTTCCAAGGGCCAACCAACCATTTGCTGACTTCAACCTTACGGTGCTACGTACCTGATTTTACATGTTTGGATGCATGGGCCATAACGTGACTCAAAACCGACTCTAAATGGAAAGAAAAATGGTGACGCTAACACATTACATGCATTTCCTTGACTTTCCATGCCATGCTTTGCATTTCCTTATGTTGCATGGCCTTGTCTTAGCTAACAAAAATTCATTTAAAAGGTACTTTCATTATGATATTCATAAAACTAATTGTTTGTAAAAATACAGTTATTTTCATCGTTAGAGAGAATAGTTTTTCAATTTTATTTAATAAAAGAATAATGGCATTCATGTATCATACCTTTTTTTTATTAAAAAAAATAATGCTTGTACTAATACCTAAAAATTACAATCAAAGGATTCAGTAAGCATGCAATTCTACAACTTGTTATCCCATCTATCTTAGATAAAATATTTGCATGAGAATTTCAATATCATAGCATAAGCTCTCTTTATTCATATATCTTAGGTATATTCATAGTTGTGAAACATGAATTATCATAAATAATAGGATTTACATAGAAAGGGATGTCACTAAATAGGTTTATGTTCCATCCCTATTGTGTAGTCTCATTATACTATTGATCCATAATTTCTTTTGGATTGCATGAAAAACAACATAATGTCAATGCCTTATTTAAAATCAAATAAATAAAAACTAATCTTTCACCTCAATAACTTTTATAATAAGATATAACATGTAGACCTAGACCTAGACCTAGACCTTGCGTTGTGTTTCCATGTCTAGCTTTTCTTAGCCTTGTCATATATTTCCTTGCCTTGCCTTGCCTTTCCTTGCATTTCCATACCTAGACCTAGACCTATACCTAGACATTGCCTTGACATGCCTTGCCTTGTCATGCCTTGTCTTTCCATCAACTAGGTCATGGCATAGGTCATGGTAATGTTGTAGGTCTAGGTATTTGTCTAGGTCTAGGTCTAGGTCATGGTTTAGGTCTAGGTCTAGATCTATTTCATGGTAATGGTTTATGTCTATATTTATTGCCAACATGTCCCTAAATGACCTGAGGAGGCAAGTTGCAACTCGTGATAAAACTCATAATGGGACTCAGATGGATGAAATTTTGGTTGCATTGGATCTAGGGCACTGAGTTTCAGCTAGTGGGGCCTCGCCGATGTCATTTTGTTGCTCGAAAAAGCGTTTATTGCAGGATCTCTGGGACTGGGGTTTTTCCTAATGAGGCATAGTGCAGATTTTGAACAAGAGGTCAATTTTCAGGAACACTATGCCAAGTGATTGTGGGTATCTTGGTCACATGGACCTTGGCCTAACATATGTGTGAGAGCTTACAAAAATTTGTTATGCTTCTCGGTTTGGATTTTATGCCCCTAGACCAAATTGCCAATATGTCCTTGAATGGATTGAGGAAGCGAGTCACAACTCACAATAAAACTTAAATCGATACTCAGATGGACAAACTGTTGGTTGCATTGGATCAAAGACACTGGGTTTCAGCTAGTGGGGCTCCTCTGTTTTCATTTCATTTCTAGGAAAAGCATTTGTTGGAGGATCTTTGAGACTAGGGTTTTTCTCAATGAGGTATAGTGCAAATTTTGAACAAGAAGTCGATTTTCAATAACTCTATGTCAGTTGACTATGGGTAGCGTGGTTGTGTGGGCCTTGAACAAAAAATTGTGCGAGAGATTAAAAAAAATTGTTATGCTTCTTGGTTTGGATTTTATGCCCCCAGACCAAATTTCCAAAATGTCCCTGAATGGCTTGAGGAGGCAAGTTACAACTCGTGATAAAACTCAAACTGGGACTCATATAGATGAATCCTTGGTTGCATTGGATCTGGGGCACTGAGTTTAAGCTAGAGGGGCCTCTCCACTATCATTCTGTTTCCCGGAAAAACATTTGTTGTAGGATCTTCAGGACTAGGGTTTTTCTCAATGAGGCATAGTGCAAATTTTGAAAAAGAGGTCAATTTTCAAGAACATTATGTTGGGTGATTGTGGGTAGCGTGGTCACATGTGCCTTAGTAAAAAATACATGCATGAGGTGAAGAAACTCTGTTATGTTGCTCGGTTTGGATTTTATGCCCTTGAACCAAATTGCCAACATGTCTTTGAATAACTTGAGGAGGCGAGTTGCAACTCACGCTAAAACTGAAACCGAGACTCAGATGGACAAATCGTTGGTTGCATTGATTTGGGGCACCAGGTTTCAACTAGAGGTGCCCCTCCTTTATCATTTTGTGCCTGGAAAATAATTTTTTTGCAGGATCTCAGAGACGACGGTTTTTCTCAATGAGGCATAGTGAAAATTTTGAACAAGAGGTCGATTTTCAAGAACACCGTGCCATGTGATTGTGGGTAATGTGGTCACATGGGCCTTGGATGAATAGATGTGTGAGAGCTTACAAAATTCCATTATGCTTCTCAGTTTGGATTTTATGCCCCCAGACCAAATTGCCAACATGTCTCTGAATGACTTAAGGAGGCGAGTTGCAACTCACGATAAAACTCAAACCAAGACTCGAATGGATGAACCGTTGGTTGCATTGGATTCAAGTCACCATTTTTTTATCTAGTGGGGCACCTCTATTGTCATTTCGTTTCCTAGAAAAGAAGTTGTTGGAGGATCTTCGGGACTAGGGTTTTTCTCAATGAGGCATACTGTAAATTTTGAACAAGAGGTTGATTTTCAAGAACACTATGTTGGGTGATTGTGGGTAGCATGGTCACGTGGTCCTTGGCCAAACAAATGTGTGGGGGCTTACGGAACTCATTTATAATGCTCGATTTGGATTTTATGCCCACAGACCAAATTACCAACATGTCTTTGAATGGATTGAGGAGGCGAGTTGAAACTCGCGATAAACATCAAACAATGACCTATATGGATGAACCATTGGTTTCATTGGATCTGGGGCACCAAGTTTTAGCTAGTAGGGCCCCTCCGCTGTCATTCTGTTGCCCGAAAAATTGTTTGTTGTAGGATCTTCGAGACTATGGTTTTGCTCAATGCTTATTACATAAGTTTGACAATTTAACACCTTGTAAGGCTAGACAAGGCAAGAATGTAAGGTAGCTAGAGAGGTAGTGGGGGGGCCCAGAGGGCCCATAGTGATAATAATGGAGGTCATTCAATGTAAGGTGGACTTGGTCCACTATATTATTAAATAAGGTCCACTATGGTAGTTAGATATAATAAATAGGTAATTAGATATAATAAATGTAAGAGGACTTCTTAGAAGGTTCTACTTCTAGAAGATTCCTCCTCTAGAATGTTCTCAGGTGATGATAGCACTATATAAAGGGGTTCAAGCAATGTAATGAGACATGAAGAGAAGTATTTTATTGTGGAGCGGTAGCTCAATAGGAGGATGCCCCCTCAAAGAGGCAAGTGAGCAGAAGATGATCCCTTTCATAACAGGATCCATTGTATGGTGTTTCCATACCTCAAAGTTTTGGTAATAATAAAGTGTGGTTTATTCTATCTTGATTTGTGGATCTATTGTGTATTTAGTATTTGTGGTGATTATATTTGTAGATCTATTTAGGTTCTTAACAAATGGTATCAGAGCACTTTCCTTGGCAGACATTGTGGGCAAATATTTTTTATTTTTGTAGATTTTTTTTCGGAGAAGAAAAAAGAGGGCCACGACATTCCATAAATTTTTGGTGTATTTTTGTGAAAACGTTGCAGAAACATGTTGTAGATCTGATTGGTATATGGATAGTTGTCATTTCTGGGATGACAACCACTTTCATATTTTATTTGATGACTCTAATCCACCTTCTGTAGAGAGTATCAATGTGACAAATCGAGAGCCAATGATTATTACCAGTGTCCATCCTGCATATTCTACAGTGTTATTATTTCTTCCACATTCTGCTACGAACCTTTTCCACTATGTGGATGGATCTTCTTATTTGGATCCACATGATAGGTTTCAGTCTTTGGAGCATCATTTTGAGTTGGTTATTGGGTTCCAAAATCTTCCACGGGGAGTTCACATGAGCACTTGGACATGGGACCTGGGCTTACAATGGTGGTTGGACTACTTCAACATGGTGGCTTTCCTTTCTACATGGGACCTTGGTTCTCTAGTCTTCTTCAGAATTATGGTCCACAATTATCCATGGGACCCTAGTATATGGTTGTACATCAAGTGTTGAGGACAACACTTTCATAAGGGGGATGGAATGTAAGGTAGCTAGAGAGGTAGTGGGGGGGGGGCAGAGGGCCCATAGTGATAACAATGGAGGTCATTCAATGTAAGGTGGACTAGGTCCACTATATTATTAAATAAGGCCTACTATGGTAGTTAGATATAATAAATGTAAGAAGACTTCTTAGAAGGTTCTACTTCTAGAAGATTCCTCATCTAGAATGTTCTTAGGTGATGGTAGCACTATATAAATGGGTTCAAGCAATGCAATGAGATATGAAGAGAAGTATTGTATTGTATTGTGGAGTGGTATCTCAATAGGAGGATTCCCCCTCGAAGAGGCAAGTGAACAGGAGAGGATCCTTTCCATAATAGGATCCATTGTATGGTATTTCCCTACCTCAAGGGTTTGGTAATAATAAAGTGTGGTTTCTTCTATCTTGATTTGTGGATATATTGTGTATTCAATATTTGTGGTGATTATATTTGTATATCTATTCAGGTTCTTAAGAGCATCGCATGGCGAGGTATGGCATGGCATGGTAAGGCAAGGAAATGAAAGACATGGCATGGCATGGAAAGGAAAGGAAAGGAATGACATGTCATGGAAAGGCAAGGAAATGAAAAGCATGTCATGACATGGAAAGGAAAGGCATGGCATGGAATGGCATGGAAAGGAAAGGCATGAAAAGGAAATGGATGGCATGAAATGGCAAGGAAATGCATGGAAAGGCATGGCATGGAAAGGCAAGGCATGGCAAGGCATGGCATGGCAAGGAATGGCAAGGAAAGGCATGGAAAGGCATGGCATGGCATAGCAAGGCAAGGAAAGGAAAGGCATGGAAAGACATGGGATGAAAAGTGATGCAGGAGCATCACCTTCAAAGTAAACAATGCACGCGTGGAGACAAACGAATAACATATCAACATGGCAGAGTTTCAAATCAAACATTTATTTCAGAGATAAATCGGTTGTTGAGATATTTTGTAATCAACATTTTTTAAATGTAACTTGTTTGTAAAGTCATGAAGGACTATAAGGAATTGCAGATATGGAGTGTTGACTCTATCTGGCAATAACTGGTAGTTATTGTAATAGGACAAAGTAGGTAACAACTTTGAGTTTGATAGGATAGATTTCAGAGAGGAAGAGAGAGCTCGTGGAGCCGATCCTTAGATAGCTTTCATTGTTGTATTGTAACATATAGACAGAATAGAGAAAATGAGATAGATATTAGAAAGAGATCAGTAGAATAGAGTAGAGTAGAAGAAACGCTATGTAAATTTGTTTTCGTGAATGAATAGAACAAACATAATTGTCCCAAGTCCTTGGACTGTGTTCATATTATGTCTGATTGAATGAATATTATATTCTATGTGTATGGTTCAGTTCATTTCATTCATGTATGATTGCTAGAGAGATTGACTGTATGAGTTCATGACGAAGCTTGATGAGTTTCAATTGTTTCTCTTCTGACACTCGTATGCAAGGTGTGCATCTCAAACGCAAGGAGTGCATCGGTTGCGTTCGGAGCGACTCAGAGAATTTTAGAGAGAAGAAGGGAAATTCATACCAAGTGCAAGGTGTGTACAACATCAAGAAGTGAACAAGCTTCAAAGAATCAGAACAGAGGAACGCCAAGTGGGTGAGAAGAATTTATTTGCAAGAAATCCTTCGAACTGAGTTATCAAAATCCTGAAACTATAAAGTGTGCATGGGAAGTTGAATCCTTAATGGTCAAGATCAGAAGAGATAACACTTTCACAAGTGTTGACGATATCCCAGAGTCAGATTCATAGGAGGAACAAAGGTCTGAAACCTTTGAAGGCCGATAAATATTCCAAGTGGGGAGACACTAGAAGCTCAGGAGGAGGAGCGACCATGATTGTTGGATCACAGTGAAGGGGATCGACAATCGTCTGATAAGGGTAAGGTGCATGAAACTTAGTGCTTCTCACATAGAGGAGAGAGAGGATTCACCAAGGTTGAGAACTGAGGTTTCTGAAGCCAGAAGAGCCGAAAACCTGAAGTAGAATCTCGACCATCTGATCAAATGAGCAGATCTGAACCACCAGATCACCCTAAGTGAAGATCAAGTGTCGTATTTCCAGGATGAATCATAGTCATTGGTTGTTGTGAGCTCAAGAGGAGGAGCAGTCTGAAACTTGAGATTTCTGAAGTCTGAAGCTCCAGAAATTCGAAGTGGAATATCAGTCATTCGATCATCCGAAACAGACTTGAAATAGATCGGATTGATCAAGTGAATATGAGTTGTCAGATATTGCGAGTGCATAAGGAGTCGAGTTTGAAACTTGAGACTCCCTAAGTGAGAATAGCCGGAGAGCCGAAGCATATCTGGACCATTAGATCCAGAGGGGTACGTGTTGATGGGTCGTGAGATCCAGAGGAAGGAAAAAGGTGAAAGGTTGAGATACCCAAAGCTTGAATACCTGAAGAGTCGTGAGCCGTCGATATGGGAAGGGGAGCTTATCAACAGATCACAAGCTCTGGGAAAATTTGAATTGGTTTTTTAATTTGAGAACTGAGATCGCTGAAGAGCGAAGACTCGAAGTAAAATCTAGACCGTGAGATCTAAGGGAGACATGGCACAAATCCGTGAACTCCGGGTAAATTCCCTAAGTGATTCATAGCCGTCGGATCTAAGAGGGACGTGGCGTAGATCCATGCACTCTGTGAAAAGTCTCGAAGTAATACTCGATCGTTAGATCAGGAGGACACATGTCAGGGGATCATAGCCTTTGGATAAAAGCATTTGGTAAAAGATGAAGTTTGATATTTGAGATCTCAGAAGTCTGAAGACCCAAAGAAGATCTCGACCGTTGATCGAGAAGAGGGTCGTAAGACCGTTGATACAAGTTGAATGGTCAAACACCCAATGTGAAGGCAGGACCATTGATTGGGAGGACAGGTATCCGTAGATTGCCAACTCTTGGGGATTAACATACAGAAGGAAGTTGGGTTTGAGATTTCAAATTACCAAAGCCTGAAATTGTGAAGAGATATCGACCGTTGATTCAGAGGGAGCAGACCTGGTCCATAGATTGGAAAAGTGCATATCTAAACCATCGGTTCAGACAGTATTGTGAAGATCATGAGATCGACGATCCCACAACATTGCAAGGATAGGAGTTGCGAGGATTTTAAAATATCGAGGGCGGGTGCAATCCAAACCATGGTTTTGTCAAGAGGACACATGGAGGTTGTAGGAGCATTGCGGACCCAAAAGTATTTTAACTCCAAACCACTTGTGCTCGCACTTGCAATCGTGTGGTCATCACCAAGGTCACATAAAGAGGGGATTATCAAACAAAAGGAGTTAACGCCTGACACTCTGAGTTTCTGCAGCAGAGCGAAAGGGAAGGTCACGGGTTGCTATAAGACCTACACCAAGAAGCCGAGGGGGCCTGTGTTTAGATCTAGAAGGGGACCTTTAAGGTTCTAGAGAGTATTTCGACTCAAGAATCGAAGATCCATTGACCGAGAGGTCACACATCCCTATGGGAGAGTAGGGGGGTTGCATTAGGTGGTATCAGAAATGATATTGAGTTTGTTTGTAGAAAACAGACAAAAGGAGAAAGAAGACAAGTTGGTATCATTTGTGGTATCAAAAAATTTGATTTCTATTTGTAGGTGACGCAGTGAAATCATGCCACCCAGAAGGCGTAGAGGAAATGCAGAAATGGAAGAAGAAATGAAGCAAATCTGAATGAGATTGGATGCCATGGAAACAACAAAGAGAAGAGCACCAGACGCTGGAGATATCAATGAAGCTGAGAGTGAAGAAGTAGAGGGTGAATAAAATGTAGCAGAGGATGCTGCACAATATCGCTTGATAAAAGTTTTTTCAAAGATAGAAGCCAAAGAAAAAAGAGAGGTACCAATGTATGAAGGTAACTTAGAAGTGGAATAATTTTTAGATTGGGTACATTCTATGGACAAGTACTTCAACTACGAAGATATCGAAGAAGACAATATGGTGAAGCATGTAATGACAAGACTGAAGGGTCATGCAACGCTATGGTGGGATGTACTGCAAGCCGAACGCAGGAGAAATGGTAAC
This sequence comes from Picea glauca, assembly GCA_000966675.3. Taxonomy (NCBI): domain Eukaryota; kingdom Viridiplantae; phylum Streptophyta; class Pinopsida; order Pinales; family Pinaceae; genus Picea; species Picea glauca. Next base: position 64,709 of record JZKD02S0743532.1, read on the forward strand.
AAGAAAATTAAAAACTGGGATAGGATGGTAGCCAATATGAAGGAAAAATTTATCCTGAAGGATTACCAAATCAATATGTTCAAGAGATTGCAGAACTTGAAATAGAGGGGCTTATCAGTGAAGGAGTACACTGAGGAATTTTATCGAATGAACATTAGGGATGGAAAGAAAGAAAATGAGGATGAAAAGACAACTATATATATCAATGGGATGAGATATGAAATACAAGAGGAGATAAACATGATGTCGGTTAGTACAGTCGAGGATGCTTATCAAGCAACCTTGAAATTTGAAGAAAAATTGGCTAGGAAGCAAAGCCAACGAAGCAGAGGAGGAAATTCAAGCATAGGTAAGGGAACCAGCAGAGAGAAGTTCCAAAAGCCGAAGCCTAAAGCTGGAAAACAACATAGTCACCCCGAGAAAGGTGGAAGTTCTAAAGAAGGACAATATGGAGGAAAAGTTCTTTTTCCAGGGGACGAGGAAGGGCAAGAGGAGGCATAATTAAATGTTATACCTGTGGAAAACAAGGACACAAATCTTGGGAATGTCCCGACAGAAAGATAGAAGGAGGAGGAGAAGCACACATTGCAGAAGCACAGAAGAATGTGGAAGTAGAGGCAACAGAAGGAGGGAAGAACCTCATGATGAGGAAAATTCTTCTTAAACCAGAGAAGGATGTAGAGGAACCAATTCAGCAAGAAAGTCTGTTCAGAACTGCTTGCAAGGTGAAGGACAAAGTTTGCAAGGTGATCATAGACAATGGGAGCATCGAAAATCTAGTATCCATGGAGATGGTGGAGAAGATGGAGTTGAAGACAACTGCACATCCAAACCCATACAAGATATCATGGTTGCAAAAAGGACATCAAGTAATGGTAAGTCAATAATGGCAAGTTAAATTTAAAATAATAGGTTATAGGGATGAAATATTATGTGATGTAATTCCTCTGGATATCTGTCATATTTTATTGGGGAGGTCATGGTAGTATGACCGAAAAGTTATTAAAGATGGAAGGGAGAATACCTATACCCTAAAAAAGAATGGTAGGACACATATGTTGTTACCCATAGGAGACAAAGAGAAAAAGAGAGAAGCTAGTTCAAGTGTACTTCTCATGAGTGGGAAGGAGATCTTGAAGGAAGTCAAGAAGGAGAAAGAAATGCAGTTTGTTGTAGTGAGGAAGCTTAGAGTTATCCTTACAAATACTTATGTGGAATATTTTCCTGTAGAAATCCAGGAACTGTTAGAAAACTTTGTTGATATAGTAGTGGATGAGCTACCACACTCATTTCCACCCATTGGGAGTATAAGCCATCATATTGACCTTATTCCAGGAGCTAGTTTACCAAACAAATAAGCTTATAGGTTGACACCTAGAGAGAATGAGGAAGTCAAAAATCAATTCCAGGAGTTGTTGGATAAAGGTTTAGTCAGGGAAAGCCTAAGCCCATGCGTAGTACCGACTATGCTAAGTCCAAAGAAAGATGGGGGATGGAGAATGTGTATAGATTCCCAAGCCATCAACAAGATAACCATTAGGCACATATTCCCTTTACCGAGGATGGATGATTTGATGGACTATTTGAGTGGATCAAGCTATTTTTCCAAGATAGACTTAAAGAGTGGATATCATCAAATAAGGATGAGAGAGGGAGATGAATGGAAAACAACATTCAAGAAAAACGAAGAATTGTTTGAATGGTTGGTCATGCCATTTGGGTTGACAAATGCACCAAGCACATTTATGAGATTAATGAATGAAGTGTTGAAAGAATTCATAGGCAAAGTTTTCATGGTATATCTATATGACATACTAATCTTCAGTAAGACAAAGGAAGAACACTTAAGACATTTGACATCAGTGATGGAAAAGTTGCAGAAGAGAAATTGTTGATAAATCTGAAGAAGAGTTCTTTTATGAAGAAGGAGCTCATATATTTGGGTTTCATGATCTCTTAAAATGAATTGAAGATGGACCCAGAAAAAGTGAGAGTGATCAAAGAATGGCCATTGCCGAGCAACATATTTTCGATAAGAAGTTTTCACGGGTAATTGAGTTTTTATAGAAAATTTATCAAAAATTTCAGTGGTATATGTGCACCCATGTTGGACACTGTGAAGAAGAAGCACAAGTCCTTTAGTTGGACAGAGGAATCTGAAAAAAGTTTCAAAGTGCTGAAGGAGAATATCACAGAACAACCAATTCTGGTCTTACCAGATTTTGGAAAAACATTTCAGGTGGGATGCGATGCAAGTGGGTTAGTTATTGAAACAGTCTTGAGTCAGGATAATAAGCTAGTTGCTTATTTCAGTGAGAAACTAAATGACGCCAAGAAGAAGTATTGCACATATGAAAAGGAATTTTATGCGGTGATTCAAGCTCTGAAAAAATGGAGACACTATCTAATTCCTAAAGAATTTGTCTTGTACAATGATAATCAAGCTTTGCAATTTATTACTAAGCAAGAAAAGTTGAATCAGAAACATGCAAAATGGGTAGAATTTATGCAGAATTTTACTTTTGTTATTAAACACATTGCTGGAACTACTAACAAAGTTGCAGATGCTTTGAGCAGGAGGAGTTTGATTGTACATGAATTCCAAGTTGAGACCTTAGGGTTCGAACACCTTAAGGATATGTACCAAGAAGATGCAGATTTTAAGGAAGCTTACGAGGCATGAAAGAATCCTTTGTTGGGAGACAGAAGCCCATGGACTGAATATTTGATCTAGGATGGCCTACTGTTCAAAGGAAGACAATTATTCATACCTAAATGCTCAATGAGAGACAACCTGCTGAAAGAGAAACACAGTGGAGGTTTAGTTGGACATTTTGGCCACGATAAGACATTTTTACAGCTGAGCAATTCATATTATTGGCCGAGCATGAGGGAATAAGTGAAAAGGTTTGTGAACAAATGAAGAATTTGTCGGTATGCAAAAGGAAGACAACATAACACTGGTTTGTATCATCCATTACCAATTCTAGAAAGGCCGTGGGATGTAATCAGTATGGATTTTGTTTTGGGATTGCCTAGAACTCAAAAAGGAAGCGATTCCATATTTGTTGTGGTGGACAGATTTTCAAAAATGGCACATTTCATACCATGCCAGAAGACAAGTGATGCTACCCACATCGCCAATTTGTTTTTCAGAGAATTAGTGAGACTACATGGATTTTTGAGGAGCATAGTTTTAGACAGGGACACCAAATTTGTAGGACACTTTTGGAGGAATCTATGGAAGAGGCTGGGGACGAAATTGTCCTTTAATTCAACATATCACCCTCAGATAGATGGAAAGACTAGATTAGTAAACAAGAGTCTAGAAAACTTGTTAAGAAGTTTAGTCACTAAGCAAGGTCGTCAATGGGATCAGATTCTGGCACAAGTAGAATTTGCATTCAACAATTCAGTGAACAGGAGCATAGGAAAAAGTCCATTTGAAATTGTGTATGGTATACAGCCGTGAGAGATTACATAGTTGAGAGATCTAAATCAAGATGAATTAAGAAGTGTTGGAGCAGAGGATTTTGCGACAGAAATGTAGAAACTACATGACAGAGTCAGAGAGAAGCTACATGACAACAAACAAAAATATAAGAGCAGAGTTGATCAAAAGAGGAGAGAAGTTCAATTCGAAGTTGGAGATGAAGTTTTAGCTCATTTGAGAAAAGAGAGTTTTCCAAGGAGAACGCATAACAAATTGAAGATGAAGAAGATAGGACCATGTAGGATCCTCAGAAAATTTGCAGCCAATGCTTATGAAATTGAGTTGCCAGACAATGTTGGGATATCATCGATATTCAATGTTGCATACCTGTATCCTTACATGAGAGATGAAGCAGGAGAATAATATGATCAGAAAGAAGTTCATTGGGAAGATAAATTTCCCACAACAGAAAAACCTCAGATGGAGAAAATCATTGAACAAAGGGATGGAAAGAAAACCAAGAGGAAAACATATCCCGAATACTTGGTGAAGTGGAAAGACCATCCAATGGAAGATGTAAGTTGGGTCACAAAACCTGATATTTTGAAGGATGGAAAAACAGTACAGGAGCTCATGGACATGAGCCCATGGAAAATTTTAACCAGAGGAGTACAATGCAGGAGCATCACCTTCAAAGTAAACAACGCACACATGGAGGCAAACGAATGGCATCTCAACATGACAGAGTTTCAAATCAAACATTTATTTCAGAGATAAATCGATTGTTGAGATATTTTGTAATCAACATTTTAAAAATGTAACTTGTTTGTAAAGTCGTGAAGGACTGTAAGGAATTGCAGATATGGAGTGTTGACTCTATCTGGAAATAATTGGTAGTTATTGTAATAGGACAAAGTAGGTAACAACTTTGAGTTTGATAGGATAGATTTCAGACAGGACGAGAGAGCTTGTGGAGCCAGTCCTTAGATAGATTTCATTGTTGTATGGTAACATATAGACATAATAGAGAAAATGAGATAGATATCATAGAGATATTAGTAGAACATAGTAGAGTAGAAGAAACACTATGTAATTTTTTTTTCGTGAATGAATAGAACAGACAGAATTGTCCCAAATCCTTGGATTGTGTTCATTTTATATGTGATTGAATGAATATTATATTCTGTGTGTATGGTTTAGTTCATTTCGTTCATGTATGATTATTAGAGATATTGACTGTATGAGTTTGTGACGAAGTTGGATGAGTTTCAATTGTTTCTCTTCTAACAATCATATGAAAGGTGTGCATATCGAACGCAAGGAGTACATCGGTTGAGTTCAGAGTGAGTCAGAGAAATTTAGAGAGAACAAGGGAAATTCATACCAAGTTCAAGGTGTGCACAGTGTCAAGAAGTGAACAAGCTTTGAAGAATTAGAATAGTGGAATGCCAAGTGGGCGAGAAGAATTTATTTGCAAGAAATCCTTCGAACCGAGATATCGAAATCCCGAAACCGCAAGGTGTTCATGGGAAGTTGAATCCTTAATGGTTAATCTCAGAAGAGGTATCACTTTCAAAAGTGTCAACGAGATCCCAGAGTCAGGCTTGTAGGAGGAACAAAGGTCCGAAACCTTTGAAGGCCAATAAATCTTCCAAGTGGGGAGACACGAAAAGCTCAGGAGGAGTGACCTTAATCATTAGATCACAATGAAGGGGATCGATAGCCGTCTGATCAGGGTAATGTGCATGAACCTTAGTGCTTCACACATAAAGGAGAGAGAGGATTTGCCAGGGTTGAGAACTGAGGTTTTCGAATCCTAAAGAGCTGGAAACCCGAAGTAGAATCTCGACCATCCGATCAACAGAGCAGATATGAACCGCCAGATCACCCGAAGAGAAGATCAAGCATCAAATCACTAGGATGAATCATAGTCGTTGGTTGTTGTGGGATCAAGAGGAGGAGTGGGTTGAAACTTGAGATTTCCAAAGTCTGAATCTTTGGAAAGACGAAGTGGAATCTTAGTCATTCGATCATCCAAAATAGACCCGAGACGTCAGATCATCCGAAGTGAATCTTAGGCGTCAGATTGATCAAGTGAATCTAATCCGTCAGATATCACAAGTGCATAAGGAGTCAAGTTTGAAACTTGAGACTCCCAAAATGTGAATAGCCGGAGAGTCGAAGCATATCTGGACCATTAGATCCAGAGGGGTACGTGTCGGTGGGTCGTGAGATCCAGAGGAAGGAAAAAGGTGAAAGGTTGAGATACCCGAAGAGTCATGAGCCTTCGATCCGGGAAGGGATGCTTTTCAACAGATCACGAGCTCCGAGAAAAGTTGAAGTGGGTTTTCAGTTTGAGAACTGAGATCGCTGAAGAGAGAAGACCTGAAGTAAAATCTAGACCATGAGATCTAAGGGAGACATGTCCCGAATACATGAACTCCGGGTAAAGTTCCGAAGTGATTCATAGCCGTCAGATATAAGAGGGACGTGGCATAGATCCATTCACTCTATGAAAAGTTCCGAAGTAATCCTCGGTCGTTAGATTAGGAGGAGATGCATCAGGGGATCAAAACCTTTGGATGAAAGCATTTGGGAAAAGACAAAATTTGAGATTTGAGATCTCAGAAGTCCGAAGACCTAGAGGAGATCTCGAACATTGATTGAGAAGAGAGCTGCAGGACCGTTGATCCGAGTTGAATGGTCAAACACCCGAAGTGAAGGCATGACTGTTGATTGGGAGGACAGTTGTCCATAGATCGCCAGCTCCAGGGGATTTATGTATGTAAGGAAGCTAGGTTTGAGATTTCAAATTCTTGAAGTCCATAATTGTGAAGAGATATCGACCGTTGACTCGGAGGGAGAAGACCTGGTTTGTAGATTGGAAAATCACGGATCGAAACTGTCAGTTCAGACAGTATCGTCAAGATCATGACATCGACAATCCCACATCATTGCGGGGACAAGATTTCCTAGGAGTTTAAAATATCAAGGGTGGGCCGCAATCTAAACCGTGTTTTTGCCAAGAGGACATGTGGAGGTTGTAGGATCATTGCAGGCCCAAAAGTAGTTTGACTCCAAACCAATTGTGGCCATGCTCGCAATCGCGTGGTCATCACCAAGGTCACATCAAGAGGGGCTTATTAAACAAAAGGAGTTAACGCCTGACACTCTGAGTTTATGTAGTAGAGTGGAGGGGAAGGTCGCAGGTTGCTGTCAGACCCACACCAAGAAGATGAGGGGGCCTCTATTTAGATCCAGAAGGGGACCTTTAGTCTTTCGACTCAAGAATCAGAGATCCATTAACCGGGAGGTCGCGCAACCCTACAAGGGCGTAGGGGGGCTGCATCAACAAGGAAAGGCATGGCATGGCATGGAAAGGCATGGCATGGCAAGGAAAGGCATGGCATGGAAAGGAATGACATGGCATGGCAAGGAAAGGCAATGTGAAGCATGGCATGACAAGGCAAGGCAAGGCATGGTGTGTCAAGGAATGGCATGGAATGGAAAGGAAATGCAATGTAAGGCATGGAAAGGCAAGGAAAGACATGACATGGAGAGGCATGGCATGGAAAGGCATGGCAAGGAAAGACAATGTGAGGCATGCAATGAAAGGCATGACATGGAAAGGCATGGCATGACATGGCAAGGAAAGCCAATGCAAGACATGACGTGGCATAAAATGGCAAGGAAAGGCATGGCATGGCATGGCAAGGAAAGACATGGAATTGAAAGACAAGTCAATGCATGGCATGGAAAGGGAAGGCATGGCAAGGCATGGCATGGGAAGGAATGGCATGGAATTTCATGGCATGGTAAGGCAAGGCATGACATGGCAAGGAAATTCAAGGCAAGGAAAGATATGGCATGGAGAGGCA
>JZKD02S0743532.1:130132-159333 GCA_000966675.3 Picea glauca
TTTTTGTCTTATGGATTCCATTTTTTACAAATGAATGTACATGTGTATGTGTGTGCTTTTCTTTTTATGTGTGTGCAACATGCTAATCTAATATTTGATTAGATAGAGTATCTTTCATATGATTAAATATCCTAGGAACATGGATATACATAATGTAATCAAAATAACGTTCTAATATACGTACCCTAAGGAAACGTCGGTGCAAAGTGGGATCATAAATGCCGTAAACTCCATTTAACTGGGACACAACCAACTGAGCATCTAGGTAGACCTGGAGGTGAGAAATTCCATGCGACAAAGCATCACGAAGCAACTCTATTACTACATTGTACTTGACAACATTGTTTGTAGCATCACCTAGACAAATACCTCTGGAAGATAGCAACTATCCTCCAGGTGTGAAAATCACCCAAGCTGCGGAAGAAAGCCTCTAAGTGTGTCTTCTAGCACCATCCACGAACCCAAAATACACCTCTGATTCACTTGACATCTACCACAGTGAAGAAGAATACATAAATAACTACACATCCACAGAACAAAAAAGACAAAAACTGTATAAGAAACTATACATATGTACAAGAAGTCACCCAGGTGACCAAACTAAGAGTAATACTTCTTGAGGTAGAGCCCATTTCTAGGCTCCACCAAGGAATTTCCTTCAAAATCAACCAGAAAGTAAGTACCCTTATTCAAGACCTCTTTCACAATGAACGGTCTGAACCACATGGGTTTGAAATTTCCTACCCCCAGGGGATCTTTATCTTGATCATAGACCAGGACAAGATCACCTTCGGAGAAAATCTGAGGACGAACAGATCGATCGTACTGACACTTGACTCATTGCTTATGAGCCTCATTGGCTGAGGCTACATCACAATGTTTCTCATTGAGTTGCTTGAGATATAGTAGGCGCTCCTCAAGCGGTGAAGTGTCCGACAATAATTCTACTTCCAACTTCAAAGAAGGGATCTGACACTCAATAAGTAAGAATGCTTCTAGCCCGTATATGAGTTGAAAAGGTGAGAAACTAGTGGAAGTCTGCACAGGTGTTTGGTAGGCCCATAACGTTGAGTACAACATCAAATGTCAATTTGGCTTGTCAGAATTGATCGTTCATTGAAGAATAGTCTTAAGAGACTTATTCACAACTTCAACTTGACCATTTCCTTGTGGGTAATAAGGTGACGAAATTTCTTTCCTAAACCCTAGCTTTGACGTTAACTCGGTCATCATTTTATTTTGGACGTGACAGCCATGGTCAGTGAAAATCTCCTTCGGGATGCCGAACCTTGCTACTATCTGGTTAAAAATGAAAAGATTCATTGTTTCACCATCATTATTAAACATTGGCATAGCCTTGACCCACTTTGTAAAGTAGTCTACTGCTACGATGATGTAACGATGCCCCCTGGTTGAGGCCATGTGACATGTAGTGAAATCAATCCCCCACTTGGTGAAAGGACCAACATAAATGACAAGAAACATGGGAGCAGGATGTGCCCGCATCTTTCGATAGAAGATCTGACATGGGTGGAACTTCTTGACCACCTCAATGCAATCCTTGATTAATGAGATCCATAAGTAACCTACACGTAGAATCTTTTGGGATGTTTCCAACCCAGACAAATGACCACCACATGCTCCAGTGTGACAGTCATTCAAAGTGATCTATGCTTCTTCATGGACAAGGCATCGACAAAGAATGCAATCTACTCCTCGACGATACAATGTGTCATCAAGTATAAGATAGTTTCATGCCTGATGACGAATTCGTCAATGCAAATCATGGGAAGCAGAAGCAGGGAACTTCAAAGTTTGGAGATAGACTAGTATATCTCCATACTAGGGGTCCGAAGAAGTGATTAGAAAAAGATATCCTTTGATAGGAGATTCTTCGAGCATGATATCACTAGACTTGACCGGAAGTTCCAAAATAAGTTCGGCAAAGACCAACGATTTTTTGGATATCGTGGAAACAAAATTCAAGTCAAATTCCTAGAGGATTACAATCCATCTACTGATATTTCCACCAATGACCCATCATGTTAACACATATTGGAAAGGGTTCACAACGATAATGACAATGGTCTTGCGAAGAAAAATGTAGTGACAGAACCGTTGGGCAGCATGAACTGTTGCCAAAGAAAACTTCTCAACGTGAGAATAGTTGAGTTCTGGCCCAACCAGGTATTGGTTAAGGTAATAAATAACATGCTCCTTGAGCAGGCCATCCTCTTGAACTAAGACCATGCCGATGGTCGACTCTGCAGTAGCCAAATACAACAAGAAACCTCTGTTATAATCAAGAGGTCGAATCAGAGCGACAAACGTAAGGGCACGTTTCAATGCTTCAAAATAGCATTGAGAAGCTTCATCCCAAAAGAATGGGACTCCCTTTTTCAAGAGACACATAAACCCTTTAGTGATCTCAACGTAATTCATGACAAAACATCGAAGAAAGTTCGCTTTCCCCTGTAAGATATGAAGTTGGGGTATCATGCACGGGGGAGGCAATTGAAATATCTCCTAAACCTTGAGAGGATCGACCATGATCCCTATTTTTGAAAGAATAAAACCTAAAAGATGACCTGATGTCATGTAGAAACTGCACTTGTTAGGATTCAAGTGAATCCAATAGTAGTGACATCGTTCAAAGATTAGTCGAAGATGAGAGGGATGATCAGATCTCTTGCGAGAGCATGATGCTCGATCATCAAGATACGCCTAGACTATATTTCTAAGGTCATGAAAAGAAAACGACATTTCCCACTGAAAGGTAGCTCCAACATTCTTCAGGCCAAAAGACATCTTACGATACGCGAGCATGCCCCAAGGACAAATAAAAGTTGTTTTATGATAGTCTTCGGGTTTGATCTGGATCTGATTGTATCCCGAGAAACCATCCATGAATGAAAATAACTCGTAGCCTGTGCACTCATCGACAATCTGATCGATGAACATGGTGGGAAAATTGTCTTTCAGACAGGCCTTATTCAAATCAAAAAATTCCATGCACACGTGAATCGTACCCCATTTCTTGTTAATTGGAATCGGGTTTGACACCCATTTCGTCAACTGTACGGGATATATAAAACTGGCTTTAAGAAGTTTTTCTACTTCTGGCTTAATTGCTGCCACTTTTCGAGGATTCATTGGATGAATCTTTTTTCGGACTGACTTGGCATCAAGATAAGTCATGATTTCATGCTCTACAATTCTTGTGTCTATGCCTGGCATTTCCTCGTAAGACCAGGAAAAAACGTCGTATAATTCCTTGAATAACTCAGTATAAGTTTGAATCTCTTCGGGGGAGAAATCTTCTCTGACAAAAACATTCTCCACAACACCAGGGGTTTTGGAGATGTCTATTGGAATTATTGCAACAATAATTTCCATATTACCCTCAACATAAAATCCGTGAGTAGCCAAAGGATTAATAGGACAAGAATTATCTCCATTCATGATTGAAACAAATTCTCCCGCCTCTATTCTCCTTAACTCGGGAAGGAAGTAAGATCTATGATGTAGATCATCCCAAGGTCTATCGAGACTAGTGAATGCCTTGAGAATCGCCTTGTTAGAGGGCAGGACCAGGTCTAAAGGATATTTAGTGGCAAGAGAACCTTGAACCCAAATAGGCTCAAGAACTGGATCTAACTCGTGTGGGGGAGTCAGATCGAGGTTGGCCAAAGTTTGTTGGAAAATGTTGTATGTAACCTTAGCCGCAAACAAGGGCATGGCCATGCCAAAATTCCATGTCCCTTCCATCAAATCCGATGTTGAAGGTAGAGTCCAAGGATCGTTAAAGTAATTCATTCGAACTGACGACGCTTGAAAAATTGAAGCCCTAGGCTAGTCGAGAACAACCGATATAAGCTTGACATCACTGGAAGGTGGTAGGTAATCAAAAGTTCCCATCAATAACATAAACAAACCAACACCTAAGTTGATAGTGTCAGGCTGTGGACTATCAATCATCGGGACCGTGGAAGCCCCCAATGAAGAGTCAGGATAGGAGAAGGACAAATGGTCAATGGTCACTATCCGACCCTCATGTGGAAAACACAAGACCCGAAAAACCGTAGCGACCACTGCATGCATCGCATAAGTCCAAATCCTTCCTAACAACAAGTATTAGTTGAGAGGCACATTGAGCACTTCAACTTCGACACACACGATTTTTCCTCCTAACTGCACGGGGAAAGAAGGACTGATTCCATGTGGTCTGAATGACCGATCGTCAAACGCTATAAGCAACATAGGTGACGAAGAAAAACTGGGTTGGCCAATGGCCTTCCAACACGCCAGCGACATCGTGCAAGTTGAGGTGCCCTCATTAACCACTGTACGAAAAATGTTCCGAGTAAAATATTTTGTGGTGTAAGCCACTACTATCTGAAACGCAACGTGGTAAGCAAGACGGGGCTTCAAGTCAGTTGGATCAAATATGATCACTCCCGGTTTACAAGTCTCTGTCAATCCCAAGGTGGATAACAGATCTTTTCTCTACGAAGGGAAACTCTGGAGGACTTCCAAAGCAGACATCGCGCAAGGGGTTTATGCCAAATATTACCCAATGGAGTATTTCTAGCCAACCCTTGCATTCAGATTATGAGAATCCTTTTTAAACACACCTTTTGGGATGTGAGTCATTGTTTATCCCACAGTCTTCTCAATCTGGAGAGGAGTCAGTGGGTTCGTGGCTTCTTTTCCCTTTTTGACAGATTTCGACATTGCGTAATTTTGAGCCCTGGTCACTATATTATCCTCAACATTCATCATGTAAATATTCATGGTCAGGTTGTTATTGGTAGTTGCGGGGGGTCCCTAACTGCCCCCTTCCATGCTCGAGGATGTTGAATCTTGAGCCATGTTTTTCCCATGTGGAAATGGGTTCGTCAGCACAACAGGTTGTTGTTGCGCCAATAGATTGCGTGCTTCTGCAAGTCGAGGGCACAAATGAGTCGGGTGGTCTTCCGTGAAAAGATTACATAGATACTTCAACTTCCTCTTCTCCGTTTTTCCCCTGCCAACATCATTGGTAGCCTTTTTGTCTCCTTTACCCTTCTTGTTTTGTTGTTTCTTCTTTCCCTTAGGCTACTGGTTGGCCTTAGGGGTTTTTTACTGCACACTTTGTACGTCTGAAATTTGTGTAGGGGGGAAAACTGAACTCGAGGTCTAGCTAGCCACGGTCTGTTGTATCAAAAATTGTTGCAATTGATTTGACAACAAATCGTTGGACTTTCCTTGTGCTGAGCCAACAATACCATCGGCATGAGGTCCAAACTTTTGCTTGGCCTTATTAAGAATAGTTTGGAAAAATCTCATAGAGCATGTCGGACTGAGAGTAGATCAGTTCAAGTTGTTGCACTCTCATAATCGCCTCCTCCTTTGGAAACACTCCAGAAGTCGCTACGTCCTTGGATATGCAGGGTACCAAAGACTTTAGGAACCACTCAAGCAAGAAAGAAAGAGGGACCTGGACCTTAAGCAAGCTCTTTCAACGTCGCCATTCTTGGATATGATCGGAGATATGGTCATCCTTGGTTTTCTCAAAGTTGGCCAAAAATTCGGTGTCGACATCGTATCTCACAGGTAACTGGAAATGGTTCAAGAAGACCATCGCTAAGTCATTGAAGTAAGAATACCTCGAGCGGTCGATATAAATATACCATTTCACGACACCCCCTATAAGAGTGCGTTGAAAAAGGTGCAACTGGATGGAGTCGTCCCTCAGTGAGTTTGACGAGCACCATAAATGGAAATTCCTCACATAATCACCTGGATCCTTGCCAGGCTTGAGTTCAAATTTTGGAATATCTGAGGGAAACTTAGTCGGCATGGGGGGCCAATGCGGATCATGACAAATTTGGTTGTTCAGTAATCTCAACAAGTCTGGTGTTGAGGAAAATATATGAAATGATCGTAGTCAAGCATTTTCATATATTACTTGGATAAATAAATATAGACGGTAATATCACCCTATGTTTATAGCCATCAAAATTTGTTTCCTAATCCACAAATATTGGTTACAAGGGCTTAGGTTGATTTTATTATAAATAAAATATTGCTGAAAAATACAATATTTATGTAATTTTCTGAATATAACAGATGTAGAAATAAATGTAGAGACAAAAGTAAAAATACCAAGTCAATAATCAACACAGATGAGACATAAAGAAATTGCTTATTTCATTCCAATTTATCAAAAGAATCGTTCTCTTTACAAAATTCCCTGAGGAAGTTTGGACCAAAGTCAAACTTAGATGTCCCCGTTGAAAACCATACAAAAGGGATTCTGGCAGAAAGAAAAAAAACTGAACTTTAAAATCTAGATCATCTTGCCACAGATTGCTTCCCACTCGACTCTGCACAATATCCTTTATCAGTCATGAAATTTAATTCACAAACAGACAAGTCTACACAGACTATCAAAGAAAGATCAACACCTCTGAAAAACAAGTGTCTGAATGATGTAATTCAAGCTTGAATCTTGTTGTCTACAATAGGACCCTGCTATCATAAAACAGAATTAGGCTTTCAATGAATTAAAGAATGAATGAAAAATGAATTATCTCAATAAAACTCAAGAGCATACCTTAGTATGCTTTCTCCTTCTATTCTCCTCTTGTTCCTCCTTCTCTTTTTTCCTTTAAGCAATCAAAATTAGTTGAAGTAGTTAAACTACCTCTTTAGTAAAGTTAACTAAAACTCAACCAACTTTTATTTTAGGGGGAAAATTAATAAAATAATAATAAGGGTCTTTAATAAATAATAACTAGTAGATGGGACCCCTTGTGACTCCCTTTAGTTTCTTTAACAAGCATAAACATGACTAGTTAATCAATCCAACACATCCCTCCTTGTGGCTCCCATCATCACTATCATAATTTGAAAATTAATATCAATGATATTTGAAACCATAACCAAAAATATAATATCCAACATATCCAAAAAATAGTGTGTTGTCTAAAAACTTCAGAAGTCAACTGTTCTCAACAATCAATAAATAAAAACACTCAAAAACCATATATTCCACTCTGGGAGGAAATTTTCCCCTTGTTGTTGTTGTCTCCCTTTGATTTCTCTAAATTTTCACTAGGCTGTGTGGAGCCTTTAGGCCTGATCTCACTGATAACATGAGAGCAATCATCTCTCAAATGCATGTGGGACGAAATGGATTTGGCAGAGTCATTTGAGGGAGAGGAGGGGGCATCAACAACTTTTCCTTTATCAGGAGCATGGTGGGCTTTAGTTTTTAACCTTTTCTTTGTGTGGGAAGACTGTACTGGTGAGTGTGCAGGGGAAAATTGGACAATTTGGTTAACCAGTGGAGGAGGAGTAGGTAGAGACAAATTGGGCCTGCCACGATGTTGGGAGACTATCGGGTGGACAATCTCTTGCCATCTATCATTTTCAGGGACTTTAGGTTGTAATGAGACATGAGGGGGAACTGGGATACTAGGGACATGTGGGGCTTGGAAAGGAGGCCTTTCTGGCCTAGTTTGGACCACTCCTTGTCCAATCCAGTTAAAAAATCCATCTTGAAATAATTGGCTCAACTCTTGTGAGTCTGCATCAAAATGTATATAAAACCTTAGCCTTCTAGGGCCCCTGTTCCAATTTCCTCTTTCCCTATTACCCTGACCATGGCTACCTCTGTTGAATAAGCTCATTCATGTATGCATTAATTATTAGCAACTATTTTCTTCAACAAACCATACATGACATCTCTTTAAATATGAAACAAAGTTTGGCTCAACAAGACATCAGACTCATGCAATCCAATCCATAAAAACATTTAATACTTGTTAATGAGTAGGGGGTGAATAAGGGTTCTAGGAGTATATAAGGGATTGTATTGGGCGAAAAGTGGTAAAATGAAGGGGGGTAGATCATGATTACTACTCAACAAATCATCAAACAATCAATTGTATTGTAATAAAAAAACATATCAATTGTAACTCATCCCTGCGCCATCTTTCAACTGCTATAACACAAAGTTTTCATTTAACTATAATTTAATTTTAAGAACAGGGAGTGAATAGTGAATATGGGAAGGTGAGGGGACTTGTAATGTGCAGAAAAGTGAGAGAATGGCAGGGAAATAACGAATATTGTCCATAAAACAAATCAAGTAATCAATAAACATAACTCTATACTCAATACAAAACATACCAACACCAATTCAATAATTACCGTGTATCAAAATTGTTCATTGTTCCACATTTAAATTCCTCAAAAATTTCTCAATTAGAACAGTCTGCAATCATACTCATAATTGAAACGACTTTCAACAGTCCTATTAAGAAAGGCTTGGTCTTTTTCTTTCCTCTACTTTTAAGAATCGAAAGAAAACACACATCAACATTGCTCCACCTCTATTCATAATACATCACTATAAAAATATCATATACTATCAATCAATTCACAATCGGCCAAATAAAATATATGCACAGGTCCCTCTCCAAACTGAATAGACTTCTAAAACATGCTCGATTTTATACACTCCTCATCATATCAAACAATAAATTTGTGCAATGAAACTATAGTCAATATAAAAACCGAGCTTCATCACTATCGATGCAATTATTTACAACATGCACGATGATTCATAATAGATACACAGTAAACATAACGAAATAAACATAGTTATCAATTCCATAATTTTCTATGATCTCGATGGGGCCTAGTGAAACACACAGTAGTCTCCAGTTTACAATTAACACCATGTTGTAAGGACACAACGATCGAAGGTATAACGAGAAAGTGGAAGCCCTTGACTGCACATTATTACTCATTTCCAATCACAACTTTTGAACCAATTTCATCATAGGAAGACGAGATAGGGACTCGACAAAACATTCCATAACCACTCCACTTGAAAACCAATCTTTGACAACCAAAAAGATGGCCGACATGAGTAAGAGCAGTTGGGGATTTTTTAAATCGAGCTCTGTCACAACAAATACAAAGAGGTAATCAAGAGTGTGCTCAGTCATCAATTGCACAGAGAACTGGAGGTCCTCATAAACATATCGACCATAGGAAAAGACCCTTCGATACAACATAGTAGAAAACGACATGGTTCCTTATAACTTCCGAACTGGGCAATGGCGCAACAATTAGCCACAAAGGAAACAACGATGGGTAGGGTAGACAATCGATGCACATAGAGTATTTCGTGTTTGCAGAGGAGAAGCGAATGTCCACTAGACAGTGACAATTACCTAGAACACACAGAGGTATAACCTCTGTCTAATTCTTAAGGACAAATCATTTGATAACAATGCCAGTGAGGATGCATAACCCGAGGCATAACTTATATCACCCAACAACCATAAATCATATACATCGACATTATGGCCACCCTAAGAACGATTCCTTAAATATTTTGGTGCCAAGACACTGAGCCCACGACCATGAGTCTGGTAAAATACACAACAACCAAATGGCAGTCCGAACACGATTGGACAGGGTTACCCTCATAACAGTGAGGAAGCAACCAGAAAAATACACAGAGGAAAACCCTCCACCATTAAAACAAAGAGCGATAATACCCATATTCATTTTAAAAATCCACAGAGACCCACCATGATTTTAACCAATAGAGCAACCAGTGAATGCACAAATCAACCAAAAACCAATTCTTTTACTTGCAATCCGAACAATTACATAGTCGTTCTAGAGATAAAAACCACGCATTTACACAGTTTCAATTCTCAGGAAAACACAAACCCAAGAATTACTAAGCCATTTTTTATTCATACAGAGAGTGTAATTCATGGATGGGGTGAAAAAGAACCATACCTGTAACCGAGAGCTTAAAAGGGCGAGTTGGCCGAGCGTTTTCTTCCCAAGCCTGAATCGTGGAGCTTAACCACCAACAGACCAAATGAAACAAGAACCATACTAGGGTGACGACCTGATGGGGGGGGTATGGAGTGATGTGCATTTATTGCATGTCGATTCCATCTCCTATCTTATTCAATTCTGAAGTACAAGAAAACCAACACTCACCAATGCATTAACCATGTAATCAATTTCCAAACCATTGAAACCTGTGACAATATTTCTTGCCCAATGCACCACCCAAAACATTCACATTAATCCTTGCCAAGTTTTCATACCATACCATATGCCTTGCCATATCATATGCGCCCAAAATAACTCAAATGCAAATCGCATAGCCACTAACCAACCATTTAATAGTTAGGACTAACACCAACATGTTTTACATTTTCAATTGCACATAACTTTTAACATAGCATAACATAGATTCTTTCTTTTAGGATTTTTTTTCTATAAGTTTATTCCCTTTACTTTGGTTGTGCCATTACTAATATATTTCTTGTGTATGTGTAGTCAGGTAATAAATCATAGTGACATGATTAAACATAGAAAGCATAAATATATGCCAATCATAACATAAAAATAAAGCTTTGAATAGCATAACATCCCATAAAATGCATCATCCACCTGTTACTATGTCAAAATGAAACCAAGATTGCATTGTCAACCATATATGATCTTGTAAGCAACATCGAAACAATGAAAAAAAATGTGTGATATGACTATCTCTGAGCCTCCATTCTACAAAGGGGTTCCACCTACTAGTATTATATATTATTAGCATAGTTTAAATAATAGGGCTTTAGCAATAGTTTGGGGGTGAAATTCCTCGTTGCAATTTTAATCGTCAACAAACTGGAGACTCCACAGGGAAATCTGTTTCCAACATATTAAGAACTCAGAATGTATGGTTTCACAGACTAAGTAACATCAGATAAGAAGATATGAATCAAAATGATTATGCAACAGTGGGAAGTGAGCAGATTTAATGGAAAAATGACCGGGAATTTGGGAATAACTCATGGAAAGTGTTAAGTATGAGGGGGTTTATCCCTGTAAGCATAATCATTCAACCAAAATTTGCTCTTGACTTCAAGGAGAAAATTTTTCTGGACTTGCTCTTTTGAATCTCAAAATGGATGAAGAAATGGAAAACAGAACTGAGAAGTAACCAACTATCTCATAAGACAGCAGTGAAAGCAGATAACAACTTCAATGATGCCTTCAGGGGGAACATCATAATAGTTTTGTAAGCTTGATTGTTATTGACTAACAATACTTTGTAGGTTTGTTTCTATGGAAGAACTGATCCTACATTTTATTCTTGACCAAAAATTGAAATCAAAAGAACAAAAGCAAGAAATGTCATAACATAAATGAAACTGCAAAATTGAAAACAACAAGAATAAAATGACAGAAATGCAAACAACAGAAGGAAAAATACTAAAATCAAAGTAGAATTGAAAACTATTTTAAAAGTAGAATTGAAAAAGCAGTGATGAAAACTACTAAAAAGAAAAACAGAATTGAATTACTAATATACAGAACAATCCAAACAACGTTAAACTCTTCAAGTTGGTTCCACATGGTGTTTTAAGTGAGAACTGTTAGTGCTGTAGGAAAACAATCGCTCTTGTAAATATTTTAGAATGTAAGAGTTTGTACCTGGGACAAAAGCGATCTTGAAAGGACCCAGCCATAATTTTTGAAACTTCGAATGCCTTCCTCTATCAGCATGAGCTTAATCCCATAATAGTACCTTCTCATTGACTTTAAATTTGAGAGTTTTGAAACTCTTGTTGAAATACTTCTTAACCGTCTGCTGTCTCCTTTTTATATTTCTCAAGGCAAATGTTCGTTGCTCCTCTAAATCCAAGAGTGCATTCATCCTTTGTGAAACATCAGAAGAATTTAATTCTTCGAGCTATGGCATTAACATTAAGGAAGAAAGTTCCAACTCAGTAGGTAGAATGGCTTCTTGACCATAAACAAGCTGGAAAGGAGTGCAACCAGTGCTCACCTTGGAGGTGGTTCAATCTGCCCAAAGGGCGTGAGTGAGGAGAGTGTGTCATTGACGAGACTTATCTTCGATGAGCCTTTTGACGATTCTCACCATATTCGTGTTGGTAGACTCAGCCTGCCCATTTCCTTGGGGATAATAAGCTGATGAGGTGAAATGTTTAACCCCCAACTTAGCTAAAAAATGGGCCATCTTAGCAGAAATAAAAGCGGGACCGTTGTCTGTAATAATTTCCAAAGGAAGACCAAATATGGAAAAGATGTTATTTTCAAGGAAAGTTGATCATCTATCAAATGTTTAAGCGAGACAACTTCAACCCATTTTGTAAAATAGTTAGTGGTTGTCAAAATAAAGATTTGTCCTGCTGAAGACGGAGGATTAATAGGACCAATAAAATCCAATCCCCACTTTCAAAAAGGAAAGTCTGGGAGGACAGGTTGTAATGACATGGCTAAAAGGCGTTCTTTCCCAGCAAATTTCTGGCACTTGTCACAAGATCTCGAAAAATCATACGAATCACGAAAAATTGAAGGCCAATAATATCCTTTCCTGATAATATTGAAAGAAATGGTTTTAGAAGAAAAATGACCTCGTATATGAATAACATAATTTGAAGAACCATGAGTTTCTTGCAACAATTTATATGATTCCTTATTGTTTACACAACGAAGCAACATACCATCAACATATCTTCTAAACAATAAGTCTCCTATAATGACGTATCTAGCAGATTCGAGACATAGCCTTCTTCTTTGATGAGGGTCTAAGTTATCTGGACATATTTGGTTTTGCAAATAGTAAACCAAATTCTTATACCAAGGATGTTCAGACACAGGAAGGATCTGATTATCAATGTAGAATAGTGTTGATAGGGAACTATCTTGTTCATCAATTTCTTCACTAGTTTCAGCATGCCGAGCTAAGTGAAGGGCTAAGTCATGTCCCTTGATGGTGGTAGAATTCACGATAGTTAAATCATGCTCCTGGATCTTGGCAAGCCAATGTGAAAGCTTCCCTGAAAGATAAGTCCATGAGAGCAAAAACTTGACAGCATGTAAAGGGAATTTTACCAACATAAGCTTACTTAAGATTAAGTGGCGAAATTTTTCAATAGCTTTAACAAGAGAGAAAGCATGATTTTCAATAAAAAAATATTTAAACTCATCATCATACAAGCTTTGTCTCATGTAAGCCACTGGTTTTTCATTTCCTTGGTCATCACATTGCATGAGGATAGAAGAAACTACTTCCTCTGTGGAATTAGTATATATCGTGAATTCTTTCTCAAAATCCGGCTTCGCCAAAACCAGTGCGGAACTGATTGCTTTCTTGATCCCTACAAAATAATTTTCGACATCATATGTCCAAGAAAAAGAACGATCTTGCTTAAGAAGATTATGAATCGATTTGACCATTATAGAAAAGTTAGGAACAAACCTATGGACGAAGTTAGTAACACCCATAAAATCTTGAACCTCCTTCTTGGAAGTGGGAGCAGGCAAATTAAGGATAGCAGCAATCCTTTCAGGATCAATGCTTATTCCTAAATCAGAGAGAATGTGTCCAAGGAGCTTGCCCTTGGTAACACTGAAAATAGACTTAGAAGGATTTAGAGAGATGCCAAATTTCCTGCATCGCATGAGAACTCTTTTAAGATGACCAAAATGATCTGATCGGTTTTTAGAGTACACAGTTAAGTCATCAAGATATATTTGAATGATCTTGTCGATCAAATCGTCAAAATATATTTGCATATCTCTTTGAAAATTGGCACTTGCATTGGATAAGACAAAAGGCATATGTTCATAAGAAAAAGTGCCCCAATGAGTAATAAAGATGGTTTTATATTTATTTGCCCTTTTTACCTTGATTTGATTGTAACCAGAAAAACGTCAAGTAAGGACATCATATGTGACCCTGCAATTTGTTGCAAAATCATTTCCATATTAGTGAGAGGAAGGTGATATTTTATACTAGCCTGATTTAATGCGTGAAAATCTATGCATAATCTGATTTGACTAGTTGTTTTCCGAACGAGGACCAAATTAGAAACTCATTCTGAATACTTAACCAGAAACATAATTCCAGCCTTCAAGAGTTTTTCCAACTCCTTTCAAATAGTTTCTTCTAGTGCAGGGTTGATAGGTCTTTATTTTTTCCTAACTGGTTTTATGCCCTCCTTGATAGGAATGGCATTTTGTATAAGAGAGGAATCAAAACCATGAATATTGTCATAAGACCAAGCAAAAACATCTTGAAATTCACCAAGCAGTCTGGAAAACTTCATTTTTTCTCCATCAAAACATTGAGCACCTATTTTAACATTCTTTGGAGATTCGGGTGCTCCAATGTTCAAGGAAATGGTTTCACCCACTTTCCTTTTTGACTCATCTTCTTTATGTTTCTCCTTGTTTCCTACAACACTCGATGAAAATGAACTTTCTAGAGGAGTCAAACCCTTAGGAATCTTGTTATCTTCCATTAATATAATTTCCTTAGGCTTATAAGGTTCAATTTAAATGAAAGCACAAATTCCCTCATCACTAGGGAAGACCTGCCATGATTCAATATTGTCAGGGATGTGTGGACGATATAGAGATTGAAAAGTACAATCAGGTCTTTGAGGAAGAATTTGTCGATTAAGAGAGGCTACAAAACCAGCTAATCGATCATCCATTGAGTTCAATTCCCTCTTAATATGAGTAATGTTGAAAGATAGTAGGTTCGGGATAAGTGCCCAAACAATTTGGGTGTATCATTTCATCATCTTGTTGCTAGGGGAATATATCTTACGTACAAGATTCACAACAAGCTCAGAATCCCAAAACATGTAAGGTGACCACAACCCAGATTATATGCATTTTCAATGCATAATAATAAATCTTTGAATTCACTGACATTGTTTGTGAAAGCAAACTCTAACCTGTAAGAAAAGTTATGAATTTTCCCAATAGGAGAGTACAAGATAATGTCAGCAATGTTTCCTTCATTAGAGCATGAACCATCAAAGTGCATATGCCACATATCGTCGTCTAAGTCGATTTGTTCCAAGGGAGTGTTGTCCTACTCGACAAATATGGAATACACCCCTAGGTCCTCTTCGATATAATTCACATTAGGTTGTGGAACACTTTCTATGTAAGGTGAAATCCTTCCCTCTCTAAGGACTATGATGTTTTTACCATTCCGAGGAACGGATAAGTGTGTCCCATCGAGTGGGAGGTATCCACCTATCAAATCTTTCCAATATCATCCTAGTATGATCAAGTAGTTACTTATTGGCATATCGATTACTTGAATATTAAGGGTTGTCCTTATTTCAGGGTGCGCGCACAAAACCAAGGTCACATCCTTGATTTCACCTATGCTCATTTGTTGTAGACTATTATAAGAGAGAATGCTTCTGGCGTTTTCATGTGTACAATACAAGCCTAACTCTTTCATAATAATCTTTGACATTACACTTGGGACTGAACCACCATTAATGAGGAAACAATGGGCAATTTTATCGATAATATTTACAGAAATATAAAATGGGGAGTTTTTTACAGGGTGTCTAAAGTTATGTACACCTACTTTATTTACAAACGAATCCTCTTCATCTAGCTCTTTTGAGAGATTGGATAAGGTGGAAGTCTTTCCTTCCATGAAATTTTTTAGATTCTTTTGTTGCTCAGGGATGACAACCATGTCCATAAGGGTTGCATCTTCTTTGATGTTGGCCAACTGATTTAGAATATTGTATTTGGAAGAGGGGAGAGGGGAGGTAGTTCCTTGACTGTCAAGAGCCTTAGGAACCTGAACAATAGTAGTTGGTGAGGATGAGCTCAAGCTAGAAGAAATGTGGGGAGGATCATATTTGATTTTTGGAGAATAGGATTTATTCCTAGTATTGATGATCATGACATCTTCTGGC
This sequence comes from Picea glauca, assembly GCA_000966675.3. NCBI lineage: Eukaryota > Viridiplantae > Streptophyta > Pinopsida > Pinales > Pinaceae > Picea > Picea glauca. Next base: position 145,921 of record JZKD02S0743532.1, read on the forward strand.
TCTGCAAAATCTAGGAAAACAATGGTAGTTTCAGGTCTCTTACCAAATATTTTATCTCTGGCACTCTTCTTTACCTCACATGTACTTTCCTGATGGTGCTCCTCGCCAAATTTAAACCAACTACGAGGCATTATAGCTTTAGGCTGAAAATTATTTCCATTTGGATTTCTAAAGGGGGGTCCAGAAGAGGATGAAACTCCAGGGGTAAGAGGAGAGACATTTCCTTTTCGCTCATACGCTATCATACAATTATTCATGTCTTGTACAAGCTTTAAGAGGGTAGACATGTTTGTCTGTTTAACTGAATCTCCCTGAGGAACACCTGTTCCTTCAAGTTGTTCTTCATACTCTAAACAGGTATGCAGAGCAGAACTGAGGTTATCAATGGCATTTTCCTCAATCCTATGACGGTAGGGAGAAGGTAATGAATTATAATAATGCATGAAAGTGGCTTGGTTTTGAGGTCGAATGAGTTCAGGGATTTGATTATATAACTTGGTGAAACACAAGTTTAAGGACTTTATGGTCTCACCATCCTTAGAAGCGATGTTATTGTATTCTCGTAATTTCTTGGCTGGGATTTTGGATTTCCCATAGGTGGATTTGAACCAATATACTAACTCCTCCCAAGTAGATGAAATCTTAGGAGGAAGATCAAAGAAATCCACTGCAACCTTCCCTTCAAGGGAATTGACAAATAAACGCATGCAAGTATCATTGTCATTGGCTCCTATGTTGTGACAGGCATTAGAAAACGCCACCAAGTAGTCATTTGTAGTGACAATGTTATTCCATGGAAAATTAGGAAGATTCTCTTTGAATTTAGGAAGTGGACGAGTAGCAGGTACCAGGTTAACAGGAGAGGAAACATGCCACGGTGTGGTTGTAGCATCTTCTTCGAATTGAAAAATCTCGTACTTTTTAATGACTTTGGTGGGGTTTGTGGTAGATTGGACAGGAACTCGGTGACTATATAATCTACCAATCACTGACAAAGATGAAGATTGAGATGAAGAAGCACCTTCAGTGCAACTAGAGCCACCACTAGATGCCATCTTGTGGATAATAGGTAAGGGAGAGAAATATGAACTAGATGAATCAGACAAGGTTCTCCTTAGAGCACTTTGTTGGGTTGATAACACAACGTTCCTTCTTCCTATTTCAACAATAGGATTAATTTCAGGTGATAAACCTCTTATTCTCCTAGAAACACGAGGGTCTAAGGACATGAAAAGAAGATCAAAGATAAAAAATAAAGTTATGGTTGATTCCTAAGTTGTCTATGTCTAGCTTCCCAACATTCTTGGGCACTTATGTCTTGTTCAATTGCTGCCCATGAACGATTAAGCTCATCCCGAGTATTAGCAGTGTCTAAAATGGTGTTAAACAAGTTTAAAGCAATGTTGGTCTGATCTTGAAGACTGGGCTCAATATTAGGCTGCCTTGCAACATGTACAGTCATTAATAAATGAAATAGTCAAAAAATCAATATCAGAAAAAATAGATATTTTCGATGATAATCCAACATAAAAATCAACCAGAGAGATATGGAAGATCTCCTCATTATGGTTGCCAAATAAATGTTGAGGAAAAGATATGAAATGATCTTACTCAAGCATTTCCAGATCTTACTTGGCTAAAGCAAGATAGACGGGAATATCACCCTATGTTTATAGCCATCAAAAACTGTTTCTTAATCCACAAGTATTGGTTACAAAGGCTTAGGTTGATTTTCTTATAAATAAAAGATTGCTGAAAAATTCAATATTTATGTAATTTTATGAATATAACAGATGTAGAAATAAATGTAGAGACATAAGTAAAAATACCAAGTCAATAATCAACACAGATGAGACATAAAAAAATTGCTTATTTAATTCCAAATTATCAAAAGAATCGTTCTCTTTACAAAATTCCCTGAGGAAGTTTGGACTAAAGTCAAACTTAGATTTCCCTGATGAAAACCATACAAAAGGACTTCTGACAGAAAGTAAAAAAATTGAACTTTAAAAGTTGGATCAACTTGCCATAGATTGTTGCCCACTCGACTCTGCACAATATCCTTTATCAGTCATGAAATTTAATTCAAAAATAGACAAGTCTGCACAGACTATCAAAGAAAGATCAACACCTCTGAAAAACAAGTGTCTGAATGATGTAATTCAGCCTTGAATCTTGTTGTCTACAATAAGACCCTGCTATCATAAAAGAGAATTAGGCTTTCAATGAATTAAAAAATGAATGAAAACTGAATTATCTCAATAAAACTCAAGAGTGGACCTTAGTATGCTTTCTCCTTCTATTCTTCTCTTGTTCCTCCTTCTCTTTTTGCCTTTAAGCAATCATAATTAGTTGAAGTAGTTAAACTACCTCTTTAGTTAAGTTAACTAAAACTCAACCAACTTTTAGTTTAGGGGGGAAATTAATAAAATAATAATAAGGGTCTTTAATAAATAATAACTAGCAGGTGGGACCCCTTGTGACTCCCTTTAGTTTCTTTAACAAGCATAAACACGACTAGTTAATCAATCAAACACATCCCTTCTTGTGGATCCCATCATCACTATCATAATTTGAAAATTAATATCAATGATATTTGAAACCATATCCAAAAATATAATATCCAACATATCCAAAAAATAGTGTGTTGTCGAAAAACTTTAGAAGTCATGTGTTCTCAACAATCAATAAATAAAAACACTCAAAAACCATATTTTCCACTCTGGGAGGCAATTTTCCCTTTGTTGTTGTTGTCTCCATTTGATTTCTTTGAATTTTCCTTAGGTTGTGTGGAGCCTTTAGGCCTGATCTCACTGATAACATGAGAGAAATCATCTCTCAAATGCATGCAGGACGAAATAGATTTGGCAGAGTCATTTGAGGAAGAGGAGGGGGCAACAAAAACTTTTCCTTTATCAGGAGCATGGTGGGATTTGGGTTTTAACCTTTTTCTTGCATGGGAAGACTGTATTGATGAGTGTGCAGGGGCATCTTGGACAATTTGTTTAACCGGTGGAGGAGGAGAAGGTAGAGACAAATTAGGCCAGCCATGATGTTGGGAGACTGTCGAGTGGACAATCTCTTGCCATCTATCATTTTCAGGGAATTCAGGTTGTATTGAGACATGAGGGGGAAATGGGATACTAGGGACATGCAGGGCTTGGAAAGGAGGCCTTTTTGGCCTAGGTTGGACCACTCCTTGTCCAATCCAGTTAAGAAATCCAGCTTGAAATAGCTAGCTGAACTCTTGTGAGTCTGCATCAAAATGTATAGAAAACCTTGGCCTTCTAGGGCCCTTGTTCAAATTTACTCTTCCCATGTTACCCCGACCATGGCTACCTCTGCTGAAGAAGCTCATTCATGTATGCATTAATTATTAGCAACTAGTTTCTTCAACAAACCATACATGACATCTCTTTAAATATGAAACAAAGTTTGGTTCAGCAACACATCAAACTCATGCAATCCAATCCATAAAATATTTTAATACTTGTCAATGAGCAGGGGGTGAATAAGGGTTATGGGATATATGATGGATTGTATTGAGTGAAAAGTGGTAAAATGAAGGGGGGTAGATCATGATTACTGCTCAACAAATCGTCAAACAATCAATTGTATTGTAATAACAAAATATATCAACTGTAACTCATCCCTGTGCCATCCTTCAAATGCTATAAAACAAAGTTTTCATTTAACTATAATTTAATTTTAAGAACTTGGAGTGAATCATGAATTTGGGAAGGTGAGGGGATTTGTAATGTGCAGAAAAGTGAGAGAATGGCAGAGAAATAATGAATATTGTTCATAAAACAAATCAAGTAATCAAAAAACATAACTTTGTACTCAATACAAAACATACCAACACCAATTCAATAATTATTGTGTATCGAAACTGTTCACTGTTCCACATTTAAATTCCTCAAAAATTTCTCAATTAGAATAGTCTGCAATCATACTCATAATCAAAACTACTTTCAACAATCCTGTTAAGAAAGGCTTGGTATTTTTCTTTCCTCTCCTTTTAAGAATCGACAGAAAACACACAACAACATTTCTCCACCTCCATTCATAACAAATCACTATAAAAATATCATATACTGTCCATCAACTCACAATAGGCCAAATAAAACATATGCACAAGTCCCTCTCCAAATTGAACAAACTTCTAAAACATGCCCGATTTTATACACTTCGCATCATATCAACCAACAAATTTTTGCAATGAAACCATAGTCAATATAAAACCCAAGCTTCATCACTATCGATGCAGTTATTTACAACATGCACGATGATTCATAATAGATACACAGTGAACATAACAAAATAAACACAGTTATCAATTCCTTAATTTTCTATGATCCTGATCGGGCCTAGTGAAACACACAGTAGTCTCCACTTTTCAATTAACACCATGTTGTAAGAACAAAGTGATCGAAGGTATAACGAGAAAGAGGCAACACTTGACTGCATAGTATTACTCATTCCCATTCAAAAAATTTCAACCAATTTCATCATAGGAAGAGGAGATAGGGACTCGACAAAACATTCCATAACCACTCCACTTGACAACCAATCTTTGACAACCGAAAAAATGCCCGACAGGAGTAAGAACAGTTGGATATTTTTAAAATCGGGCTCTGTCACAACAAATACAAAGAGGTAATCAAGAGTGCGCTCAATCATCAATAGCGTAGAGAATTGGAGGTCCTCATAAACATATCGACCATAGGAAAATACCCTTCGATACAACATAGTAGAAAATCACAGGGTTCCTTATAACTCTCGGTCTTGGCAATGGCGCAACAATTAGCCATAGAGGAAACAACGATGGGTAGGGTAGACAATCAATGCACATAGTGTGTTTTGTGTTTGCAGAGGAGAAGCGAATTTCCACTGGACAATGACAGTTACCCAGAACACACAGAGGTATAACCTCTGTCTAATTCTTAAGAGACGAATTATTTGATAACAATGACAATGAAGATGCATAACCCGAAGCATAGATTATATCACCCACCAACCATAAAGCATATACATCGACGTTATGGCCACCCTAAGACCAATTCCTTAAATATTTTGGTGCTAATACACTGATCCCATGACCATGACTCTGGTAAAATACACAACAACAAAATGGCAATCTGAACATGACTAGACATGGTTACCCTCATAACAGTGAGGAAGCAACCAGAAAAAATACACAGAGCGAAACCCTCCACCATTAAAACAAAGAGCGATAATACCCATATTCATTTTAAAAATCCATAGAGACCCACCATGATTTTAACCAATAGAGCAACCAGCGAATGCACAACTCAACCAAAAACCATTTATTTTACTTGCAATCTGAATAATTACATAGTCATTCTAGAGAGAAAAAACACGCATTTACACAGTTGCAATTCTCAGGAAAACACAAACCTAAGAATTACTGAGCCATTGTTCATTCATACATAGAGCGTAATTCATGGATGGGGTGAAAAAAAACCATACATATAACCGAGAGCTTAAAAGGGTGAGATGGACGATCATTTTCTTCCCAAGCCTGAATTGCGGAGCTTAAACACCAACAGACATGCAACAAGAACCATACTAGGGTGATGGCCTAATGGGGGGAGTATGGAGTGATGTGCATTTACTGCACTTCACTTCCATCTCCTATCCTATTCAATTCCAAAGTACAAGAAAACCAACACTCATTGATGCATTAACCATGTAATCAATTGCCAAACCATTGAAACATGTGATAATATTCCTTGCCCAATGCGCCACCCAAAACATTCACATTAATCCTTGCCAAGTTTTCATACCATACCATATGCCTTGCCATATCATATGTGCCCACAATAACTTAAATGAAAATCGCATAGCCTCTAACCAACCATTTAATAGTTAGGACTAACACTAACATGCTTTACATTTTCAATTGCACATAACTTCTAACATAGCATAACATAGATCCTTTCTTTTAGGATTTTTTCTATAAGTTTCTTCTCTTTGCTTCAGTTTGCCATTACTAATATATTTCTTGTGTATGTGTAGCCAGGAAATAAATCATGGTGACATGATTAAACGTAGAAAGCATAAATATATGTCAATCATAACATAAAAATAAATCTTTGAATAACAGAACATCCCATAAAATGCATCATCCATCTGTCACTATGTCAAAATGAAACCAAGATTGCATCATCAACCATATAGGACCCTCTAAGCAGCATTGAAACAACAACAAAAAATTTGTGATATGACTATCTCCGAGCCTCTAGTCTACAAGGGGGTCCCACCTACTAGTATTATATATTATTAGCATAGTTTAAATAATAGGGCTTTAGCAATACTTTGTAGGCAAAATTCCTCGTTGCGATTTTAATCGTCAACATCTGGCAGATGTAGTGTTTCCAGAAATGGTAGTTTAGGTTGAGCATTATTTACAGGAAAAGAGGGTCCTGGAGTTTGATTGGCACCAAGTTGTCAGGAAAATTTGGACTGTTGGCCAAGGTTTTGGTAGAAACTGTGCCCCTGACCAGCATACAGAAACTACGTTTGTTGGGGTATCATCGGCTAACTCCCGTAATTGGATGATATACCTTGTGCGGGGATTTCTCTCTACATTGTGTTCCAAATATTTTGGAAGGGGATGCCCCCAGTCGATCCGACGGGCATAGGTACGGAGCCCTGCCCGTGGTTCCATTGGGCATGGAAGGGGTTTCCCCCGACCAACATCCCTTGCGAGGGAAATGATCCCTGCCAAGGATTCCAAATACTCTGAGAAGAGAAAACTCCATTCGTCGCTCCCTGTGAAGGAATAGTACCTTGCATCGGGTTCTATTGCCCAAAAATTCGGGGTTGCCCCCAACCGAGACAACAGCTGAAGAAAAATCATTGTTCCCAAATGCATTGAACAAAGAGAATGGCATAGATCCCACCGACGTTGTGTAAGACGAAGGTCCTAAAATTCCTACTCCAAACAAGCTATAATTATCATTCGGCCCGATTGGTTGCTAGAAAGCACCACCAAGTGAGGGGGATGGAGGAGGTATATGACCCCCACCGTAAGGGATATCATTAAAGGGGACTGAAGTACCCCCGGTTGACCCTTGCATGGGAAAATTTGAGCTCCCTGCCCCTAGACCGATCGTCTATAAGGTGGAGTAGGTAAGAACCAAGTTCAAATCGAAGCCGAGCATCCCATATGAGAATGGAGGGCCTGTCGCACTTTGAGTAAACAAAGTGGTGGTCGACGCCGATAACGTTATCGGACCACTTCCCGAAGTAGAGGGAGTTGAGACCACTGTGTTCCGGACTAGCGAAGGTGGAGGAGGAGTCAATATGCCCCTGTGGTAGTAGCCGTAATGGGAGTATGAGGACTCCCAGACAAAGTAGCAGCATTTTCTTCCATTGCCGCTTGAAATACTAGCTAGCGATCAGAAGGTGTCACCTCAGGAGGGACAACTTGTATCAAGATCGATGCTGACAAGTGAGTGATTGGAGGGTTGGTTGGCCTGAGAGCTTCCGCCTCAAGGTCAGAAATGGTGGGTTCCTCTGGAGTCGAATAGTTGCCTCACAGAGCAGGCTTGGGCACAGTTTCCTGTGGCCCGGTCGCTTTGAACAACCCTTGTTGGTCAAGTCTTTGTCGTAATGGTGGCGAAGGTGGCTCCAAAGTAATCGGCGATAGGCCATGAACCCTTAACAATTGGTGGAGTTGTTGATATTCCACCTTGCGAAATGATCGACCGACATAGTAAGGCTTAACTACCGTTTAAACACCAAGCACACACTAAAAAATTCCTAAATAAAAATCAAGTAGTTGACTATCTAGTAGGAAGGACAATTACACCAATCAACACTAGAGAAACTAATCGGTGCAAGTGAAACTCGAACACGAAAGCACCCTCTGGGTATACTCTACAAAGTGTGATCCAATGTTTGCCCCAAGTACCATGGTATACCCCTACAGTCACCCATGCAAGTCCCTATAATATGGGAAACTAAGTTTCCATATCGTAGTCAGTCACCAGACGGGTACAATCGATAGTCGGGCAGATTGCAATGAGCAGGATGACAAGTCCAAAACCTATCAAGTGTATCGAGAGTAAGTGTTCCGAAAGCCAACAGAGGATCTCAAATGGATTCAAGGTCCATGAAGCTCTGTAGGAAAATGCAGTCGACATTACTCATGAGATAGATCCTCAATATGTGTTCCCCACTACGTTCAATCCAGCTTTGGAGGAGTTATCTCTATTTCCTTTCCTCACGTGACCTCGTGTTTATCCCCTTTGTTAGAGGTGGGTCCCGGATAAATTTTACAACACTAGAATTAAGCACTCCCTAACTTAGACTCCAATGTTTGATTTAATGGCCTTGAAGAGTTTCCTCTCCAACCTAATTCAAGGCCCTAACCCTAAACTAGTTTGTTGACTCTACAAACACAAAAAGTCTAGTGTATTTTAGATTAAGTGCTCTTTTTAAGGCTTGATTTACTCATATGGTACAGTGGTGAAACTAATGGTGTTATAAGGAGACGAAAAAGACGAGAAAATTAAAGCACTTGAAAGAAAAATTACTTCAAATTTTAGAAACAAAGCTTTGTAACTAACTCTTTGTAAACACACTTTTCTTATCTAACTTTTCAGGAGGTTGTAAAGAAAACCTAAAACCTACTTTTGCTTGACTACAAGATACTTATGTGTCAATAAATCAAGAATAACTTGAAAGAAAGACTCTTTTTCCTTTTTGCAAATAATCAACTCTAACTACATTACCAAACTGAAATGGAAATCTTTTTTTTTTATAAATTTTCTTAAAGAGAAAAACTGAAATAAATATTTTTTATTTTTTCAAAGCAAGTAAAAAGGATAAAAAGAAAAGTGAAACAAGACTAGAAAAGACCTTTAGCCCACTACAAATCGCAGGGATTCAATCAAGAAACCAAGAAAGAAGATCTACAATTCAACAACTTGCTTAAAACCTTTTTATGGGTAAACACCAGAAGACCAAGAAAACAAGTAAAATTATCTCTATACCCAAGCTATGGTTGTAAACAGAGACTCTGGATTGATCCAAGAAAGCCCTGAGAAGTGTGGAATTCAATCAGGAAAGAGGAAAACTCCCTCTTTTTCAAAAAATTTCCTGAAACAGAGACGTGGGTTTTTGCATCAACGGCCTGCGTATGTACGCAGGTTGTTTACTGAGAAGAGAATGTATGTATGTGGGATGACCCAAGATAGGGTGCGTACACCTCTGTATTTTTCCAAAAAAAGAAACGACCATGCAATATTACAGGGAAGGGACAACTGGTATGCACCCTGAAGGTGACCAAAACCCCTTGACAGACTCAGAAAACTTGAAAGAAAATTGAAAAGAAAAGAAACCAATCAAACAACTCAAAACCCCCTTAAAAACCCTAGAGGCTTCCCTAGTATGGTCTCCAGTTATTCTAGCAAGGAAAAAACCCCTTTAATTACACCAGGGTTCAATATGTAGACCTAGCAAATAACCGTTTGAAAGCTAATCAATTTTCAATTCTACCCCAAACATACCAAAAATAATGTAAAGAAAGCAAAGAGAGAAGAGATCGGGTAACTATACCTTTGTTCCCACGTCTGGTGATGATCTCCTAATGCTCGGATGTTCCACTCACTACACGTCTCCTCCCAAGGATGGCCTACATCCAAATATAGGAAAACAAAGAAATACAAGCATGTTATAATATCCATAAGTTAGGGTTAGATGTTTAATGCCAAGTATAAATCAATAAAAATACTCAAGACACCATCATTTGGGATAGAAAAATGTAATTATTTTATTCATAATACAAATATTATACCTTACAATCTGAGTTGGCCACTGTTCCACGAACCTAGTCCGGGATCCTCTTTACCATGCTCCAAGTGCACCTTAAATGAACTTCTTCTCTCAACCTTCTGATCACCTCTATGGAAGAGAATGGGGTGAATGGAGGAAGAAGGGGATGATGAGGGAATGCTGAGGCAATATCTCACAAAAGGCAACAATATCTTGGGCAAGGAGGGGAAGTGAAATTGGGAAAAGTTTCATTGTTCTTATGCTTAGATTTGAAATGAGACCCAACACCTCCTTTTATATGCCAAAAGGATGGTTATTCAGTTGGGTGATGGGCTATAGCAGGTGGATTAGTTGGGAAACTTCCAATAGCCCGTGAATTTCAACGAATTCCTTGCAACTTTTTATTTTTTGCAACTTTTGCAAGCATACGCAGGTTGTAATGGTGCAACATGCGCATGTACGTGAGTTGTAGTGGTGAAACAATCATATGTATGTGGGTTGTAATGGTGCAAGGCATGTACATCTTCTAAAAAATGGTTTTTTAAGAAGAGCTTCTTAGCAGTGCTTTGGCAAAATATGCAAGTAAGAGGGCCAAGGCCATGTATGCATCAATAGGGAATTTTAGGGATATAAAAAATAGATGATGGGCGCATTTATAGGCTAGGAGGTTGAGTTTCTCACCTTCAAAAGCAAAGTATTAACAATAAACTCAAGTTCCATTTCAAAGAGGGTGCTTCTCCTTGAAAGAGAAGCGATATTTTTGTGTTGGAGTTGAGTGATTCATATAAGATCGAGATCTGTAGGAAAGGGGGGGAGATATACCTTTGTGGAGTATCAATATGAAGCAACATAAGTGACATTAGAGGTTGAATCTTTCAACATCACTACTCTTCCAGTAAACAATAGATTATGATAAGGTGGTTCTTTCGGATTCATCGCATCAATTTTTTATCATAACTCCAGTCGCAAAAGTCTCAGAACTAAAAAAAAAGGGATTATCAACATAAATACATCAAGCAAACTCCATATAGTGGAAGTTTGAAAGAGAAAAGACACCTACAACCTAATTTTTTTATGAAAGTAAACACTCATAAAACACATGCATATTGCTACAACAACGAGAAGAAAAAGTGAAAACAATGTCTAGGACATTATAGATTGATTTGATAGCATCATCCCTCACTCCAATACTAACATCATTTGTAGTTTTGGTTTCATGCCTTGTAGGTTGTCTTTGACTTGTAGTTGTTATCTATGTGATCTTACATGTTATCTTGTTACAATGGCATATCCCTATGTGTTGGAGGAGCCTAGTCGACTAGTTAACTAGGCTAAGCAATCAATTGCAGATTGTAATAGAATGAGTCGACTAGGAATTGTAGTTAACTAGATAGTTGAATCAATCGAACAACTCTAGTAGTTATGGTAGTTAAATTGTGTTTTGTATTTTTTTTAATTAATTTTTTTAACTCTCTTTTTAAAATTTATATGTTTGCAAATAATATTTTTTTCCTTTCCTTTTAACTTTTTTTTTTTAATTTGTTATTTTCTTTATTTTGGTTTTTCAAATTCCCGTTTTTTGGGATTATTTCTGTAATTTTTTTATTTTATTATTTTTAATAATTTGTTTTTTCAATTAAAAAGTTCATATGTGTGTGTTTTCCCCTTGTTTTGGGGTTTTTCCTTGTATATTTGCTTTTTCCTTTTATTATTTGTTTTTTTGCTTTTTATGATTTTGGTTTAAATAGTGTTGGTGTTTTAGGCCATGGTCTAAAAAATGTTTCCATTCTAAACCTGAAACAAAAGGCAAATGTGTTACTTGTAGCACCAAATTCAATTTGGAAGGTGATGTTAAGGTTTCAGTTCACAACAATATCAACTGTTAAGCATTTTTTGGGTTTATGGCAAATGTGTTACTTGTAGCACCAAATTCAATTTGGAAGGTGATGTTAAGGTTTCAGTTCACAACAATATCAACTGTTAAGCATTTTTTGGGTTTATGTCTGTAATTTTTATTTTTAAACATTTGTTTTTTCAATTAAAATGTTCATGTGTGTGTTTGTGTTTTCCCCTTGTTTTGGGGTTTTTCCTTGTATATTTTTTTTTCCTTTTATTATTTTCTTTTTCTTTTTGATGATTTTGGTTGCAATAGTGTCAGTGTTTTAGGCCATGGTCTAAAAAATGTTTCCATTTTAAAATTGAAACAAAAATAAAATATGTTACTTGTAGCACCACATTTCAATTTGGAAGGTGATGTTAAGGTTTCAGTTCACAACAATATCAACCGTTAAGTCCGTAGTTTCAAACTAGTTTTAATGTTAATCCCCCCAAAAATGGGGTGCTACTGCTAGCAACATTTTCCAGTTCAAGGATTGATTTTAAGGTTTTTGTTTGGAATGGTACCAATTGTCAAGGCCACAATTTGAAACAAGTTGTAATTTTGACCCCAAAACAAGGGGTGATGTTGACAACACCACTTTTTGATTTAGGGGTCAATTTTAAGGTTTTTGTTTGCAACTTTATAGAACATGGTTGCAAAATTGTGTAATTTTAACCCTGAAAATAAAAGGGTGCTACTAGTAGCACCAATTTTTGAAATGGGGTTAAAAATAGCCACTAAATGTGACCTCTACAAAAACAAGAACTATAGAGGGTTCTCATCAAGTTGGTAACTATGTTAAAACTACAAAATTCAACTAACTCAAATGGTAGTATATCATTGAAATGAAAACACTTTACATCACCCATCTCATTTGCCAGTCAATTATTTTCAAAGTGACAAGCATGCCCTCTTATTTCAAACAATACCAAAAACACCACATTTGAAGGAATCTCAAGATCAATGCAAATTTTTGTGATACTTTAGCAAGGCATGCCAACTAGTGTAGTGCATATAACATCTTCACAGCTTGAAGTTGACAAGAAGACTCAATACAACCGCCAACAACATAAAATCCATGCTACATAAATAAACAAAAAAAGAAGATATAAATGGAAAGATGGAATTGTCAATATTAGTGCTTTCAATCCAATCATTATTCTGCCATCTACATCTATGATCCAACAAAATGAAAAGATTATGAAAAAATATGTCGAATATAAAGTTGGCTTGAACATAATTATAGAAACTACATATTAAAATGATCAACAATCTATTATGGATTCGACAACTGTATTGGTTGTTGAATATCATGGCCATAGACATGCTACCCAATCTTTCCATAATCAAATTAGCACCTTGTCCAACATAAATACATGTACTACTACTACTTGTATGGAATCATACCCTATCATTCTTACTCGTCCATGTCCTAATGGACACATTTTTAATCAATGTCATGGAGAAACTAACGTTCATTGCTTCTTCAAATGGAACAATATGGACTGTAGAGGCCAACCCACTATTCTATTAATACTTACTCAAGTTGAATAAATTCTCATTGCTTGAGTTATCCCAATCTTGAAAGTCAGGCATGCTCATGGTGGGTAATACAAATATAGTGGGCACATGATCGATTTCCCACAATAAATTGTTAACATCACAACTTACCTTCCACATCACCTGTCAAACCCTAGCATCTTGGTTGTGAAGAGGCATGAAGAAAA
>JZKD02S0743532.1:159895-170965 GCA_000966675.3 Picea glauca
AGACACAAAATGGTTGGACTTGCATGTAGTTATGAACAAGGAAAATGTGCCTTCTAACCCTATTATTTTCCACCACTATGTACACATAATATCATTGATTGAACCCACATTGTAGCTGCATACATGCAAAAAATATTGTCAATCCTCCATGAGGAGGTGATACAAAAATGTATTCACACATTGAAATATTGGTACAAGTACATAGTATATTATAACGGAAAGTGCCTCTACATAACCTAAAAACTTCTATCATTTCTTATCATCATTTCATATTCCTTTTGTAGGGTATGAACGGAAACATCAAGGCTTTGCACATATACATTGTTTTCTATGACTTGAGAGTGATCCAAACTTGGAAACATTGAATTGGTAAGACTTGGAGAAAAGAAAAGATGCAAAGAATTTATTTGATAAATATGTTACAACCTAGAATCCTAGAGAAATCCATGGCACACACATACTAATTCATCAATTCATTGAAGACGACCCTTTCTTTATAGATACAAAAGAGATATTTACATCCAAGCCAATTTATGACTATGAGAAACTCTTAAATCTAGTTCAAAGACATACAAAGTGAAATGAGAATTCATGCCAATGTAGAAAGGGAACTACCATTGAATGCAAACATAAATTCCCTTGGAAGGTACAATTAGAGTCATTACTATAGAGATTGATGAAAAGAGTTGTAACATCCCCAATTCTAATTCCCACAAATTATAATGTAATTGTATAAATGTGAATTAGGCTGGTGAGCCGATATGTTGGGGCAAAGATCCTATAATGATTAAAATGGTTGAGGGCCAAACTATGTATTATGTGCATTGAAATGATTAATACAAGTAGTAATTATTGGTTACGATAAGAGAGGGATGAAAACAATGAGGGGATATTATTACACAAGAGAGAGAGGGGTCCAAGGTGGAAATGTTCATGGGTATTAATCCAACCCACTTTCCTAAAATTATTATTTTTTTCTTTCCATGAAAAAAAGTGTAATTATATTCATCTGAAGAGAACCAAATTACATTTTGTAGGTGCCTTAAGCACGACCCAACCATGGGTAAATTAATTATAGAATAGGATCCCAAAGGGACCCAAAAGCTAACTAATAAACCACATAGATATATACAATACATGAGCTAGGAATAATGATAAAAAATAGGGATAGCAAGAATTTCAACACCAAAAGATGTAGAAAGAGAAAGCCCCAAACCCTACTGTGAATAAGAAACAATGACATCCTCCACATAAACTCTAATGGCTAGACGAAGCACGTCAAATAGGCATGCAATCCTTAAAGAGACAAGAAATCGAAAGAAACATGCACCCACGATTAGAAAAAACACCAACACACAATCAATATAATAAGGCCCAATAGTTGACTGCCCTTGGATAGGACCTCAAAGCATTGACCATGCTCCAAATAAATACTTCACTCCCAAAAAAAAGGACCTCAAAGAACTGACCAAATATTGATCAGAAGCGAGAGGCCAAGAATACTAAAAGTGAGGCAGGAAAAAGACCGACACAAGGCCCCCCCAAAAAAGGGGAAAAAAACTCCAGACCCAGAGCACCAAAAAATGTTGAAACACAACATCAACACCATGGCACCTGAAGAAACTTTGTATATGCATCTAACCCTGAATGAACCAATGAAAAGATGAAGAGACCAAAAAAGGAGACAACCTCCTGCCATAAAAGAGAGAAAAGTCGCACCAAGAAACCTGTAAATCCATGAAGAAATCCAGATGATCCTAGACACAACATAAAAAACCTCCCAACAACCAAAGCAGAGGCACAAATCTTTAGGCAAAAGAAGAGACACTCTAGCACCTCAAGTTCAGGAGTGAAACAACAAGCCGAGGACAAGGAGGGATGAGACGAACCCATTAAAGTAGGATCTCTTGAATGATATGATCAAGGGTGTCAAGAGAAACTGCATGAACCCAAACTAAAACCCCATATCTGCTCCAGAACAGACCCATCATAGGCGACGACTATGGTTTGCAGAAAAAAAAAAAATGTGCACCCCAGTCCAATCCGACGACTGACAACCAACAAAGACTAGAAAGGAGGGAAAAGGAGCTAAGAAGGCACCCCAAATCAATGAAAAAACCTACAATGCGAACTAGCGAGTGGACAAGGAGGCATGTGGCAAGGGATGCGGATAGGGAAACCCTAGCCATAGATCCCTCCAAAGATATCTTTCCTAAAATTATTATCATTGTGTATAACCTTTTATTGTTGTTGAGTGTTCCCAAAGCCAATCATTAAAATCATGTTAAAGGGTGGGTGTGAGAAGTCACATCCCAGATTTATTGGGAGCATGGGGTCGAAGTACAATCATCTTTAGGAAGAGTGAGAATCAAGCAAGAAAGGGAGAAGAAGGGAAATTTGCATGCAGAAGAGGGACAGTTTTTACATGTATATTTTGGGAAGCAAGGAAGAGCTAAGTGTTGGGAATAACACGAGCTATGTTGAACTTGGAAGAAGTCATGGTTTCACTACTACATTGGGCTCATTTTCTGAGAATTTACTGACGCATGTTTGTCACCACAATGTCTCAAGTACGACGAAGGCTACAACCTATTTTTTGTTGCGTCACATTCATTGCAATTATGACGATCATGATTTCTTCGCAAGGAAGATAAACACATCTATCGTACCATCGATCGATGTAGGTCCCAAACCTAGGTTTTTCTTGTCTCTTTTTTCGTTGTAAGAGAGACTAACCCATGATGAATGGGTCCCATCAGTTCGTCTCAAATCCATCACATTTTCATTGCTAGTCCGTCGGAAGATTGACTAATGATTTTTGTCAGTCTGTCATATCATCCATTATAGTTTGTCACAAATCCATCACATTTTCATCATCGCTTCATCGGACAATCGACTAATGATCATTGCCAGTTTTTTGTATCATATACTATAGTTCATCTTAAATCCATCACATTTTTTTCTCTAATCCATTGGAAGATTGACTATGCTATGAAAAATTATCAACGAATGTTTGTCATAAGATCATCAGGACCCCTTCAAACTATCGAACGAGTAACGCCGAATCTGTTGTGTTTTTTACGGTTACTAGGTCAGGAGGAAAACATAATGCTACTCAAACCATAGACAAACTAGGGTGTCGATGTTCCGATGAAGGGTTATTATTTAAAAAATAATAATAATTTGTCAACATTTAAACTTTTACTTTCAAAGGCTTTGCTAAAAACTTTTCAGGATCATTTCGAAATAGAAATAACTTAAAGTCCCCAACATATTTCATGAGATTTTTTTACTTCATTACGAAAGGAATCCAAATCTTGGCATCTTATTAACATTCATTGAAATTTTGTCTTTTGGGAATGTTTAGAACTTTAAACTTTTCATCTAGCATGAAACTATCAAGATATTTCATATCTTCACCTATAGAAAGAGAAAAGTTATTGGGGCTTCACGACTATTTCTATATCCCTTAGGTCAAACAAGTGTTTTAGGATCAAATTTGAAATAGAACCATATATCATTAATCCTCATAGCGTTAAAGTATTTTTTTGTTCCATGCATTCACCAATGATAAAATGATGCCAAATTGATGTAAACATCCTCTTAAAAATGCACATCGTTGCACCCTTTTCATAAATGTATGAAGGTTGTTTGTTGACTAACAAATTACATAATTGTCATATCACAAGTATTGATGTTGTGATCTTATTTATTGGCAACTATTTGGTGGTTTATTTATTTATACATCTCATAGAAATAAATATGCATGACATGCCCCACTGTCCCTATTTAAAGGCCTAACATTGTTCATTGGTCACTATCTAAAGATGTTTCCATGACTTTCATAGACTGCAGAAATAATACAGTGCATAGACAATATAATCATGTGGGGTAACATCTTGGCATATTCACGATCTACATGTAATAAATGAATAGATATACAACTCAATAAAGGTCATGTTCTGAGTGCTTATACGTATTTACCATATTCATTACCAGTGTTCTATGATAGTGACATAGCTTCTACTAATTACATGTAACTAATGAAACTGGACAATACTCTTAGCTTAGTTAAGGTGATGAATTTCACACATTGGAACCTATGATATTAGATCTGTATGTTCATTATGGAATCCAATCTATTTGAATCAATACTAGTCAATAGCTCGACATAAGCATAATTTACTTTATTTCCATAATCTATACCTTACTTACGATATGAGTAATAAGGATATTTGATATGCCTCTTTCTATATATCCAACACTATCTTGATCATTTACTCACTTGTATCCATGATCGTCAGTATGATACACATCTTGATATATAAATCATTAGCGTGCAGGTGTTGATGCCTGGAAAACCTCCTAGCAAACAACATGGAGAAATAGCTCGATCAAGACCCTTATTAGGCCTATACTCATTTGGAATGGAAATCCTCATGGTATGTGGGCCCAATTTCCACTAAGGGGTTTTGCTCCTCGAAAGGAGACTTATGATAAAGCTCTTCTAAACTACTCTGAAGAAAAGGAAAGGACTAGTCTAATATCTATTCTAAAACTATACTATCCTTACTGGGATCCATAAATAGTTCATAGTATTCCAATGAGGAGAAAGAAGAGATTTAATGGTGAATATAAATAAAAAAGAGTTACCAGGCTACAAAAATAGTTCAAACAACTTGATAACTGTTAACATAAATACATCTTAATTTTTACTTATTAAATAGTTACTACGAAAATATCAATCCGCATACCCACATTCGATAATATAAATTAAACATGAAATAAGGAATTGTCATACTTCATAAATAGTTGTTATAGACAAAACAATAGTTTAAACTTATGTATGCCAATAAAAAGTAGAGAAAATAGTTACTCAACAGTCATTAATACACATACTCATGTTCAATTCCAGATTATCTATTATCAAATTCAGTTAAGAATGAAGAATAAAAATTTCTCAAAATTCTAACAATAGTGCAGATGCTAAGAACATAAAGCTTTCATTCATAAATAAATCTAACAATATAAAGAGGTTACTTTCAAAATAAAACTTTCATTAGTCCTAAATAATAGTACCAAAACCATCAAAACATCATATAGCCACTGCCACTTCCAAGTATTCAAAACTAAAAAATGTTCAGGCTTTTACAACAATGCACATAGCCTTCTTTTCTAGAATTTCCAACCCCTTGGTTATGAATACCAAATTATAAATAGAGAGATTTTTTTTAAATGAATATCAAAGTTTTTAGGAAAATAAAGATAACATGATTCACTAAGAAGAAGAAACTTGTTGCAATTTACAATATTTTCATGCTTGATTTGCTACTAGTATTCCTCGGTCTCCTCGATGTGGTCTTTCCATTGAGTGAGATTCTCTAGCATTTGAGAAATGTATGGAGGATTTGTATTATCTAGAAGCATCTCACAATGGAATACTTTGCATGCAATAATATTGATTTATCCTTCCAATCTAGAACATAAATTATTGATCACTTTTGTGCATGTAGTTGTCTTAATAATAAACTGATTAATTTCTTGCATATCCCATTTATCTAAAAATTGGATCAACCATTTTGTATCTTGTCTCGACTGTTGAATATTTGAAAAGGAGGAATCTCCCAAGACCGATCTACCTAAGAAATGGACATTTGGAATATATAGTTCGATAATAATATCAACCGTGTTTTCCCAAATGCCAGAATAGTATTTGATAGCATATTTGACCAAGTCTTGTGATTTCCTTAATTTCTTTATCTAGGAGTCTAGGGAAATTTGAACTTTGAGTTTTTTCGAATCATATATGTTCGACACATTTACTGGAATGATCTTGTGTTTCTCCTACCTATTGCTTACTTTATTAAATATGTCCTGGACAGACTTACATTCAGACATTTTTCCTTTCATACTAAACAAGAAATCACTGAGGGTTTTTTTAGAATTCTGGATGTAACTCAGTTTCTGATAAAAGTCTTGTTCAAATGATTTGAGCTATTCATTAATTGATAAAGCTTCATATTTTACTTCTTCCCATATTGAGTGTGCTTTCTACAATTCTGCAACTTGAAGAGCTAATTGATTTGTTCTTTCATCTTTCTCTGTGATTTCTTTCTTCCAATGTTCTTTGAGATCTTGGAGGTGATCATGATGCTATTTTTTAATGACATTTGTCTGATTTTGGAAGTCAATTTCAACTAGATACTTATGTTGTTGTAGTAATTTTTCAAAAGACTTAATCTTGTCTTTCTGTTGAGAAATAATATTTTTGAGATTTTCCATAGAGCATTTATTAGCTTGAGTGAAGGCTTCCATGGAGTCTGCAACTTCCCCAACAAATGATATATCATCCAATTCAGAAGGATCCGATATCACAGTTTTTTTAGGAGGAGTATCTCCTAGTTGGTCCATTTTCCTCTTTTGGGTTCTTCCTTTTATGATAGATTTTTTCTCGGGGATGAAAAAATATTCTCCTAGAGAAGGTACCTCATCAAAAACTGGCTGGAATGGATCAAAATGAATAATTTCGTCAGAAGAAATACTTGTAATCGATGCCAAATGAGTCTTTGAAATAGCAGTAATTGCGATGGTGCCCATGTCTCCTTTTGGTTGACCATTCTAAGTATCATTTTTATGAGGTGTTTCCTGGTCCTAACTTTGTTGAGATGTGTTTCCTTGTTATGATTTCTTATTCTAACCTGGAGGAAGTTGATGATCAATAGTAAATAATTTCCAAGGGATGAATTTCAATTTATTCAAAACACCAAGAATTTGTATTTCTTGGTAACTTATGGGATTTCTTCCACTCTTTTATACACATCTTCGTAATACTAAGCTTTTTAAAACACTTTATCAGAAGGAATACCTTCATGATTGTATCCTTTGAAATTGCTTAAAGATTGGAAATGATTATGTACAACTTGCAAGGGATCATGTTTCTTAAAGGAAATGCATGATAGATGAATCTTGTCTAGGGATGTTGCTTCAATTCTGGCATGTTGATAATCGGATAAAGAGTAAAATACAAATTTGATTGGAAAGATAGGCCAAACTTTCTTTGAACCAATTTTAAGGGACAATGCTATATTACCTATTCCCGTCGTTTGATAAGCTATTTCCCCAATAGAAACTCTATCTGGAACATATTTTGGGAGAGTATGGGTGGGCCCTCACAACCATAAATTCTCAAATAGAAGAAAAATTCATATACTCAGCTTATTCCAGATTAATGCATAGATTTGTTATTGTCAAATTCATTAACATTGCACCATATTTAACCATAATACAAATCTATTCTATGATGCATGCAACTAGTATTCATCATCAGACATAAAAAAACATACAACACAAGGTTCTATAACATCTTTGTGTCATTCCTTTATTCATTCTTCTCATCCATCAACTGCTACATTCAAGACTCTGGAACTTGGTATCAAACAAAACGTAATAGACTATAACATAACATACCCTAACATATCATAACCAAACTTCATCAGAACAATACCTAGTTGAACCCCTAATCTCTCAACCCATTACATATTTATACATAAAGCTAGGGATAAAACCCTAATGTATTCATCCCAAAAATATCACATTGCAATGCATGGCCAGCTCAATTAACTGGTTGTTCGACGACTTTCTTCTTCTTTTCAATCTGCATGTTGCTTTTCTTTTGTTCTTCTATTTCTGGAATGTTGGGTTGTCATCCCCCTATCATTCTTTATCTTCTTGCTTTATTCTCTTGCTTTATTCTTTTGTCTGTGCATTGTCTTCCTTCTGCGCAATTTCCTCCTTCTGTGCATTGTCCTCCTGGATGTGCCTTAGCTACGTGCTCTAGCTTTCCTTATTCTTCCGTGCACTTTTCCTATACTCAGGATATCAAAAACTGAAAAATTGTTTCCAAAATTGCCTGTCCAACACTCTTAAACTCCTTGTTACCTTTGCAATGGAAAAAGGCATTAGATCCCTTCAGATTTTTGGTGATTCGATGATTGTTATAAACTGGGTTAATAAATCTCACCCCTGCCACAACATTAGACTGCTTCCCATTCTTGAAGAAATTTTCATCATTATGGGATCTTTTGACAGTTATTTTGTGTGTCATGTTTTCAGGGAATGAAACATGGTAGCCGATTCAATCTATAAGGTAGGTGCTCAATTGGTTTTCAGGTAGTGACACATAGAAGAAATCTCAGCAATCACACACTCTGAATTCTTCCACCAACCATTTATAGAATTGCAAGAGGCTCCAGGTTGATGTTTTTTTCTTTATTCTCACAGGATAGATCTTTCAACACATATTTTACAGCTTTGGATTTTTATTTTGTTGTTTCAAAGTTTTGATTCTCTTGGAATCATTGGCTTCATGGTTGATGATTTTCATTATTCATCCTTCGATGGTAGTTTTGTTTCGATCATGTTATTAATTATGATGTCCTCCTTGGGCCTCGACTTCACTATCTGTTTTTGGTATTCAATCTTGTAAAGATTTACTATGTTCTGACATTATGTTTGGGTAGATATATTAGTTTTTGAGACTCTGATGGGAAAAAACAAGGATATATTTTTTGTTTTGAATTTTAGATATATCCTTTTGAAAAAGGATAAAAAATTAAAAATATGGGGACATATGTTATTCAGAATGTAAATTTTCTTTCTACTTGAAATAAAATTTATGCTTTTTTTCTTCAAAAAAAAAAACTATTAGGGAACATGGAAAAAGATGGGCATTGAGTTTTCTACATGAGAAGGGAGTTTCTAAGAGGGATCTAAGGGTAAAATTATTTATGGGTATTAGCTCAAACCCACTTTCCTGAATTTTATTATCTTGAGGAAAAACCTTCTATTTTTTGTTTGAGTGTATGACAGCCCAATCATTGAGTGCATGTAAGAGGGTGGGTGTGAGAAGTCACATGCCATAGTTATTGGGAGTATGGGGATGAGTAAAATCAGTTTTTGGATGAGTGTGAGTCAACTGGATTGCGAAAATAGAGAAAATTCGTATGGGAAGAACATGCAGTTTTTACATGCATGTTTTTTCATGAACAACAAGCAGAGAATAGAAAAGAAGAGCGTCGTATTTGGAGCAAGAAGGTTGGGCTAATTATGGAGCATTTTTGGAGCTAAAGACCGAAGAAACAGGTTGTCAAAATTGAAGAGTGAACTCCTATGTGAGTTGCACTAGAGAAACAAGCTTGTTGTTGTTGCTTTCCTAGTAATTTTCCTAGTAGTGAGTTCCCTTTGAGTTCCTTGTAGTGAGATTTCTAATTACCTGTGCTAGAGAGACCCCGATAAACAAATTGTTATATTTTGTTAGCTCAGAGGTACTTCTACATTATTGTTCCTAGGCAGAAGTATGAGCAAATGTCTCTCTTAAGTAACTTTATAAAAGGTATTTATAAAGTGAGTTTATAAAGGTAAGTTGGGGTTTTATTATTTTAGGGGGAAACATGACTTTATGATATTTGAGTGACTTAAGTGACTTAAGTCATCTCAATGAGGGAAAAAGTCACATTCATCTGAGAAGATCAAGGGTCATGAAAGATGAAGGGTCACAGAAGATGAAAGGTCACCCCAAATGAATCATTAAAAGAAACAATTGAGAGAAGTGGGGGCACACTTTAAGGAGAGCTTGGAGAGGAATGTGAAGAGTCACTCATATTCCGAGAGAGACCAAGAGAGTTTGAGCTAGAGGAAAGAGAGCAACAACAAGAGGGGATTGGCACACATTCCCGGGAGGGGAGGAGGCATGCATCCCAAGACATCTTCAACATTAAAGGAAATTATATACAATACAGATTGAGGAGGTCATACAACTTCTCTAGGAAAAAAAACCGAGGCAACTATTTCAACACAGTTTTGGCACAATTTTCTAGGTGGCTAGATGAGGAAGAATCAGTACATAAAAGTGCAGCAATAGTGCACAAATTTCTAGAAGGTTTTGTTGTCAAGGAGGTTGTATTGTTTAGGTCGTACAACATAAATCTATGTAGATATTTTATGGTCTGATTTTTTTGGTCTTTGGCACGTTTTTCGAGGTGACATTGTTGTTGTAATTAATGTTGATTTTGTTGTTGTTGTAAACTTAGAATTTTCCTAAGAGATCAATAAGAAGAATATCTCCTAGACTAGTTTTCCCCTTGTGGGTTTTTCTAGGGGCACTACCCATAAATTCATTGTATCAAATGTGGTGATTTTGTCTACTGTTCATTTATATTTCCACTGCTATATTTTCAAATTGTTTAGTCTCTTGTATTTTTGCTCATACTTATAGTAAATGCATGTGGTTCCATTGTCTTATTGGTGAATAACTATAGGAGGTTGAAATATTGTGTTGGCTAAGTATTTGAGATTCCTTGGGTTGAGTAGGTCAAGAGAAAGAGAGCTAGTAGAAATCAAGATAGTTGTAGGAGAATACTAGTGGGTTGTAGGATATATGAGTTCTGAGTGGACATTAAGAGACACCTTTTTCTTGTGTATTCCTAGCCCAACTAAGGGGTGACTTGTTGTTGAAATATGTAACAACAAGTCTATAGTTGGGTGGAACATCTGTCCCAGGTAGCTGGTTGCACAACTGTTTTAGAAAGATAAGTGTTTATTTGTTTTTTTGAGTTATATTATGAGTTTTAATGTTGTGCATCAACTCTGTGTTTTTGAATGAATTATATGTTGTTGTAACGACTTAATTAGTTGCATTCATGTTTAATTCAAGATGTTGTAGATGCATTAAATTATTGGTATCAAAATGGTTAAATCTGTGTATAATTCGTAGCCAGTAAGTTACAATAATTTAGTTAGCAAAAAAAAATTGAATTTATGTGTATTCCACATAGTAATGTTCCTCAGTTAAGATGGGGGATGCTACATATTAAGTATTGAATTAGCTTGCAAGTATTGAGTCTTACAACCATTCACTTGTTCAAACCCATTTTGGATCATCTGTTCATTAAGGTTGTTTGTCATTGATGTCAACCCTTGAAGAAAGACCCGTAGCACAAAGGTTTGGGTAATGGACCCAATAGTGTTTGATGTAAATATGACTCATTATTGTTTTGTCATGGTTGATAAGAA
>JZKD02S0743532.1:237049-252091 GCA_000966675.3 Picea glauca
TACAAAGTTTGTGAATAAATCCAATAATTCATTAATAGGATTGGCCATGAAGTTGTGGCCTTTCTATTGAATGTGCATCCTTGACACAAGATTCTATGGTCAAGGTAATATCTAGATTTATTTTCCAATCATTTTTTAAATGATTGAATTCTTTGTTTGCAAGCTTGATGAACACTTTTGAGATTATGTAAAATTTACCGATGTCTATGGAAAGATTAAAGTGTGTTTCTTGGATGTTGAAGCATGTAATACATATATCACTACCTTCCATGTCAATAACATCAAAGATAAAGACATGGATAGGTCTCTTGGCATTGATGAAGGTGCATAGATCGGTATATTAAAGTACTCTGACTTTCATTGTCAATTTATTTAGGTATGGATTCACAAATTTAATAAGAATAAAATTTGGGGGTTTTTCATTTATTTCTAATGTTTGTATTCTAGAATCACTTACATCTTTTATCAATGTTGGGTCAACAATAATGTCTAATGTCAAAGTGTTCACTTGTATTTCATAAACTATAAGAACCCTGCAAAAATGTAAAAACAATGTACAATTAGCACTTTAATTATAAATTAGATATTGAGTATTTTAAAATGTAGTCAGTGTGTGTGATGTATGTGATTTGGAATGGGATGTGGTAGAGGAAAAATAAAGAGAATAATTTTATACAATATAAGTAATTTTTTTTATTGTGAAGCAGGTAGCTTGAAAACATACTTGTTATTTTGGATATATCTACAAATGAATTTGTTTAGTTGAACCAAGAATCCATTTTCCACTTGAGATGATGTGAAATAACACCTAAGCATTGAAGGAAACAAGACTTGCAATGTTTTTCTTCCATTGGATAGGAGTACATAATAAAGGTCTTCCAAGACTATGTTTGAAGCCTATAATTTGTTGAATAGGGTTGCAAAGAATCTCTCCATTTCCAATCCTTGTCGTAGAGTTTGTTGTTAAAATTGATGCCGTGCCTTTGATATGTTGTTTCAAAAAAGAATAGTTAAAGGGAGCTGAAATTCCACCTAAGAAAAGCAGTGTTGCATCAATGTATTATGAAAATATAATGGATATGAATATTTAAGAAGAACACATATGTGAGCAAAGTAATAAATATATTTGTTGAAGTATCAATGTATTTGTGAAGTATCAATATATTTGTGCCTTCAACAAACTCACAATCAAAGACAAATGTCCCATTCTTGTCATTGATGACCTTTTGGATGAATTAAGTGGTGCTCAATACTTTACCAAACTTGATCTCTAATCTAGATACCAAAATATATGTATGAAAGAGGAATACATTCCCAAGACTACCATTAGAACTCATGAGGGTCATTATGAATTCTTGGTCATGCCCTTTGTCTTGTGTAATTCCCCCTCCACTTTTCAAAGTCTCATGAATCATGTCTTCTATCCTTTCCTCTATCATGTTTTCTTGGTATTCTTTGATGATATTCTCATCTATAGTAAAACTTGGAAAACCTGTGTAATACCCTATTTTTAAGTCCCTGGATTAATGATGTATTTTTGTTTATTCATGCAAGGAAGGAGTGTCTATAAAGTTGAAAGTACAAAGTTCTTAGAAATGTAATACTTTGAGTATATTAATAAAATACATCGTTGGTTGCAAGATGAACAAGGACAAACATAAGGGGCTATGATTCCATGAGAGAGGGGGATAAAGTGTCTAAGTCTTTTTATTATATTTTATTCATCCATACTGGTTTTAGTTGGGAAAAGTGGTTACATGAAATTATTGGGGAAGGGCACATGGTTCTTTATTACATGTAATTATATAAACCCCATTTTTTGTTGTTTGGGGGTTCCTCAATCATTTTTATTCATTCCTCATTCATTCTTTCTCATTATTTGTCTTGGTATTCGAATGGGAAATGAATTATGGGAAGAAAAGAGCCATTTTTGGTTGGATGTAAGTAATTAGTGATTATTCTAGGAGGGAATGGATGCATGTGTGCATGAGAATGTTGGAAGTTGTGAAAGAGCTTTCCACGACTGAGAATCATTGGGGTTTCTAACATTTGTATTTCCTGACCAATAGCACTAGATCCCTGGAGAAGAAGTGGAAAATCCTGAGAGACTACATTACAGAGAAAGGGGTTCATTTATTTGGGTTGTGCGGGATGAAGGGGAAGAGAGCTGGTAAACAAGGATTGCTATGTGGTTGGGAAAAATATGAGATCATGTTAGCTAACTGTTGTGTGTTTTAGAATTGACCTAGGACCCATCCTTGTGGATTCATAGCCCTGGCTCAGGGGTGACCTATTGTTGAGATTTAGAATAGTAGTGTCTATGGTTGGGTGGACATCTAACATCTGTAGCCAATTCGTGAATGTTTATTTAAAAATATAAGTGCTCTCTATGTTTTCTCTGTAATTTATATTATGTTGTGTATCTATTATCTCTAAGATATGTGTTTATATCATGCATTTTTTTTGTTAATACTATGCATAACCTGTTATTCCTTTATTTTATAGTTTTTCATTTTCTTGTTAATTGCATGCTCATGTATCAGGCTTCTTGGTTTAAAGAATGGTAACAAAATTTGGAAATCTATCAAGAACACAAATTCTTGAGGTACCCGGGTAGCGGGTATGTAACATCATGGTATAAGAGTTATTCTGTAGTAATGTGGCCCAGATTGGTGGTCTGGGTATGTTACAACCCACCTCTCCCATGTGGATCAAGTTATCCATCTACTATCTAAGAACAAACATTTTCTCAAATATTCTAAATGTTCTTTTGGATCCTCTGAAGTAGAGCACTCAGGTCATATTGTTGGCAAGGATGGTGTACGTGTGGACCCTAAGAAAATTGAAACTATGAAGGATTGGAATCACCCTAAAACTCTTAAAATATTGCATGGTTTCTTAGGTTTAACGGACTATTATCACAAGTTTGTTCAGAATTATGGAAAAATTGCATCTCCTTTAACTACTCTCCTTAAAAAGAATGCTTTCAGTTGGACTCCCGCATTTGATCAATATGTGCACAAATATTTTCTTTGCACTACCAAAATTCACTAATACGTTTGTCCTAGAATGCAATGCATCAAGGAAAGGAATTGGGGCAATCCTCATGCAAGACGACTGACCTTTGGATTTCACTAGCAAACAATTATTGAAACAAAATTTGGGCCAATCAACCTATGAAGGGAAACATTGGCTATTCTTCATGCAGTGGATCTTTGACATCCTATCTATTGGGGAAAAAATTCAAATTTAAAATTGTTCATTGTAGCCTGAAGTATTTTATGGAACAAAGAATTTCATCCCTGGAGCAAAAAAAATGGTTGACCAAGCTATTTGGATATGATTATGAGATCATCTACAAGAAGGGAAAAGAAAATGTGGTTGTTGATGGTATTTAAAGTAACTATAAAGAAGAAAGGTCCCTCTTTTCCCTCTCATTCATTGTAGCAAACTGGCTTCAGGCCATTCACCAGGAATGGTTGCAAGACCCCAAAATTTCTAGCTTGATCCAAAAATTGAAACAAGATTCTCAAGCTTCTTCAAGGTACTCTTGGCACAATGAAGAGCCTCTCTATAAAGGTCACATGTATTTAAGAAAACATTCAAACCTTAAATCCATTATACTCTCTGAGTTTCATGCTTCACCTACAACTGGGAATTCAAGC
This sequence comes from Picea glauca, assembly GCA_000966675.3. Classification (NCBI taxonomy): domain Eukaryota; kingdom Viridiplantae; phylum Streptophyta; class Pinopsida; order Pinales; family Pinaceae; genus Picea; species Picea glauca. The sequence goes on from JZKD02S0743532.1 coordinate 240,715, forward strand.
TTTACCAAAACCTATGAATGGGTCAAACGTTATTTTTTCTGGGAAGGTATGAAACAAGACATCCGCACATGTGTGGTTGAATGTGATAACTATCAACACAATAAGTTAGAAACCATAAAATCTCCAGGAACACTTCAATCACTCTCGATTCCACCTACTATTTGGATGCATATTTCTATGGATTTTATATTTGTCTTTTACCTAAATAAAGCAATAATTCAGTCATCATGGTGGTAGTATATCATCTTTCCAAACATGCTCATTTATGTTCTCTTCAATATCCATTCAATGCATCCATAGTGGCTCATATTTTTATGGATAATGTATTCAAACTACATGGCATGCCTCATTATATTGTCTCCAACCATGATCCAACTTTCACCTGCAAGTTTTGGAAATAATTGTTCAAGCTCTAGGGAACCCAATTGCATCTAAACACTACTTATCATCCCTAGACTGATGGATAAATTGAAGCTATTAAAAAGTGTTTGGAAACATATTTGTGGTGTTTTTANTACAAAGTTTGTGAATAAATCCAATAATTCATTAATAGGATTGGCCATGAAGTTGTGGCCTTTCTATTGAATGTGCATCCTTGACACAAGATTCTATGGTCAAGGTAATATCTAGATTTATTTTCCAATCATTTTTTAAATGATTGAATTCTTTGTTTGCAAGCTTGATGAACACTTTTGAGATTATGTAAAATTTACCGATGTCTATGGAAAGATTAAAGTGTGTTTCTTGGATGTTGAAGCATGTAATACATATATCACTACCTTCCATGTCAATAACATCAAAGATAAAGACATGGATAGGTCTCTTGGCATTGATGAAGGTGCATAGATCGGTATATTAAAGTACTCTGACTTTCATTGTCAATTTATTTAGGTATGGATTCACAAATTTAATAAGAATAAAATTTGGGGGTTTTTCATTTATTTCTAATGTTTGTATTCTAGAATCACTTACATCTTTTATCAATGTTGGGTCAACAATAATGTCTAATGTCAAAGTGTTCACTTGTATTTCATAAACTATAAGAACCCTGCAAAAATGTAAAAACAATGTACAATTAGCACTTTAATTATAAATTAGATATTGAGTATTTTAAAATGTAGTCAGTGTGTGTGATGTATGTGATTTGGAATGGGATGTGGTAGAGGAAAAATAAAGAGAATAATTTTATACAATATAAGTAATTTTTTTTATTGTGAAGCAGGTAGCTTGAAAACATACTTGTTATTTTGGATATATCTACAAATGAATTTGTTTAGTTGAACCAAGAATCCATTTTCCACTTGAGATGATGTGAAATAACACCTAAGCATTGAAGGAAACAAGACTTGCAATGTTTTTCTTCCATTGGATAGGAGTACATAATAAAGGTCTTCCAAGACTATGTTTGAAGCCTATAATTTGTTGAATAGGGTTGCAAAGAATCTCTCCATTTCCAATCCTTGTCGTAGAGTTTGTTGTTAAAATTGATGCCGTGCCTTTGATATGTTGTTTCAAAAAAGAATAGTTAAAGGGAGCTGAAATTCCACCTAAGAAAAGCAGTGTTGCATCAATGTATTATGAAAATATAATGGATATGAATATTTAAGAAGAACACATATGTGAGCAAAGTAATAAATATATTTGTTGAAGTATCAATGTATTTGTGAAGTATCAATATATTTGTGCCTTCAACAAACTCACAATCAAAGACAAATGTCCCATTCTTGTCATTGATGACCTTTTGGATGAATTAAGTGGTGCTCAATACTTTACCAAACTTGATCTCTAATCTAGATACCAAAATATATGTATGAAAGAGGAATACATTCCCAAGACTACCATTAGAACTCATGAGGGTCATTATGAATTCTTGGTCATGCCCTTTGTCTTGTGTAATTCCCCCTCCACTTTTCAAAGTCTCATGAATCATGTCTTCTATCCTTTCCTCTATCATGTTTTCTTGGTATTCTTTGATGATATTCTCATCTATAGTAAAACTTGGAAAACCTGTGTAATACCCTATTTTTAAGTCCCTGGATTAATGATGTATTTTTGTTTATTCATGCAAGGAAGGAGTGTCTATAAAGTTGAAAGTACAAAGTTCTTAGAAATGTAATACTTTGAGTATATTAATAAAATACATCGTTGGTTGCAAGATGAACAAGGACAAACATAAGGGGCTATGATTCCATGAGAGAGGGGGATAAAGTGTCTAAGTCTTTTTATTATATTTTATTCATCCATACTGGTTTTAGTTGGGAAAAGTGGTTACATGAAATTATTGGGGAAGGGCACATGGTTCTTTATTACATGTAATTATATAAACCCCATTTTTTGTTGTTTGGGGGTTCCTCAATCATTTTTATTCATTCCTCATTCATTCTTTCTCATTATTTGTCTTGGTATTCGAATGGGAAATGAATTATGGGAAGAAAAGAGCCATTTTTGGTTGGATGTAAGTAATTAGTGATTATTCTAGGAGGGAATGGATGCATGTGTGCATGAGAATGTTGGAAGTTGTGAAAGAGCTTTCCACGACTGAGAATCATTGGGGTTTCTAACATTTGTATTTCCTGACCAATAGCACTAGATCCCTGGAGAAGAAGTGGAAAATCCTGAGAGACTACATTACAGAGAAAGGGGTTCATTTATTTGGGTTGTGCGGGATGAAGGGGAAGAGAGCTGGTAAACAAGGATTGCTATGTGGTTGGGAAAAATATGAGATCATGTTAGCTAACTGTTGTGTGTTTTAGAATTGACCTAGGACCCATCCTTGTGGATTCATAGCCCTGGCTCAGGGGTGACCTATTGTTGAGATTTAGAATAGTAGTGTCTATGGTTGGGTGGACATCTAACATCTGTAGCCAATTCGTGAATGTTTATTTAAAAATATAAGTGCTCTCTATGTTTTCTCTGTAATTTATATTATGTTGTGTATCTATTATCTCTAAGATATGTGTTTATATCATGCATTTTTTTTGTTAATACTATGCATAACCTGTTATTCCTTTATTTTATAGTTTTTCATTTTCTTGTTAATTGCATGCTCATGTATCAGGCTTCTTGGTTTAAAGAATGGTAACAAAATTTGGAAATCTATCAAGAACACAAATTCTTGAGGTACTCGGGTAGCGGGTATGTAACATCATGGTATAAGAGTTATTCTGCAGTAATGTGCCCCAGATTGGTGGTCTGGGTATGTTACAACCCACCTCTCCCATGTGGATCAAGTTATCCATCTACTATCTAAGAACAAACGTTTTCTCAAATAGTCTAAATGTTCTTTTGGATACTATGAAGTAGAGAACTCGGGTCATATTGTTGGCAAGGATGGTGTACGTGTGGACCCTAATAAAATTGAAACTATGAAGGATTGGCATCACCCTAAAACTCTTAAAATATTGCATGGTTTCTTAGGTTTAACGGACTATTATCACAAGTTTGTTCAGAATTATGGCAAAATTGCATCTCCTTTCACTACTCTCCTTAAAAAGAATGCTTTCAATTGGACTCCCGCATTTGATCAATATGTGCACAAATATTGTCTTTGCACTACCAAAATTCACTAATACGTTTGTCCTAGAATGCAATGCATCAAGGAAAGGAATTGGGGCAATCCTCATGCAAGACGACTGACCTTTGGATTTCACTAGCAAACATTTATCGAAACAACATTTGGGCCAATCAACCTATGAAAGGAAACATTGGCTATTCTTCATGCAGTGGATCTTTGACATCCTATCTATTGGGGGAAAATTTCCAATTTAAAATTGTTCATTGTAGCCTCAAGTATTTTATGGAACAAAGAATTTCATCCCTGGAGAAAAAAAAATGGTTGACCAAGATGTTTGGATATGATTATGAGATCATCTACAAGAAGGGAAAAGAAAATGTGGTTGTTGATGGTATTTAAAGTAAATATAAAGAAGAAAGGTCCCTCTTTTCCCTCTCATTCATTGTAGCAAACTGGCTTCAGGCCATTCACCAGGAATGGTTTCAAGACCCTGAAATTTCTAGCTTGATCCAAAAATTGAAACAAGATTCTCAAGCTTCTTCAAGGTACTCTTGGCACAATGAAGAGCCTCTCTATAAAGGTCACATGTATTTAAGAAAACATTCAAACCTTAAATCCATTATACTCTCTGAGTTTCATGCTTCACCTACAACTGGGAATTCAAGCTTTACCAAAACCTATGAATGGGTCAAACGTTATTTTTTCTGGGAAGGTATGAAACAAGACATCCGCACATGTGTGGTTGAATGTGATAACTATCAACACAATAAGTTAGAAACCATAAAATCTCCAGGAACACTTCAATCACTCTCGATTCCACCTACTATTTGGATGCATATTTCTATGGATTTTATATTTGTCTTTTACCTAAATAAAGCAATAATTCAGTCATCATGGTGGTAGTATATCATCTTTCCAAACATGCTCATTTATGTTCTCTTCAATATCCATTCAATGCATCCATAGTGGCTCATATTTTTATGGATAATGTATTCAAACTACATGGCATGCCTCATTATATTGTCTCCAACCATGATCCAACTTTCACCTGCAAGTTTTGGAAATAATTGTTCAAGCTCTAGGGAACCCAATTGCATCTAAACACTACTTATCATCCCTAGACTGATGGATAAATTGAAGCTATTAAAAAGTGTTTGGAAACATATTTGTGGTGTTTTTATTCTGACAGAAAAAATCAGTGGGATAAGTGGTTACCCCTAGTTGAATGGTGGTACAACACATCTTACCATATTGCCACTCACATAACTCCATTTGAAGCAGTCTACGGGAAAAATTCACCGTCAATTCTCTCATGCATGACAAGTGTCTCCAAGGTTCAAGAGGTTGACAACAATCGTATAGTCCACGTGGCCATTCTCCATACCCTCAAATAAAATTTGGTCCTGGCTCAGAATTGCATGAAGAAAGAATCAAATCAACATAATTTTGAACGTTAATGTGTTGAAGGTGACCAAGTGTTTTTTCATGTGCAACCTTATAAGAAGACTTCAATCAAAGATGAAAACTCTCAGAAACTTGCCCCCAAATTTTATGGTTCTTGTACAGTTCTCAAGCGAGTGGGGCCCATGGCATACCGGTTAGCTCTTCCCAGTCACTCTAAGATCAATCCTATTTTTCATGTCTCATTATTAAATCAAGTGATTGGAACTAAGTTCCATAATCAAAACAGTCTCCCTCAGTTAGATGAAGAAGGTTCCATTTGGTTGAAGCCACAAGAAGCCTTGTACCAGTGCAAGCATTATCTCTGTCAATGCACAATCAAGGAAGTTTTAGTTCAGTGGAAGGATAAACCACCAGAAGATGCCACCTAGGAGTTGTTTACTATTCTGCAACAATTTATTCATCTCACTCCTTGAGGACAAAATAATTTTTCAAGGGGGGGGAGGGGGGCAATGTTAGGGACCTAACCTCCCTAACCCCTCACATATGTAGAATAATATATTTTCCATGTAATAAAGGCTGACATTAGTAAATAAAGCCTATATAATAAAATAAAAAAAAACAACAACAACAATAATAATAATAATAATCCATTTTTAAGGTCATGTCCAAACCAGACAACAAATTGGTGTAAGGGGCCCCCTTGTTTGTAATGTGAACAAGTCTAATGTAATAAGACTTAACAAAAGCTTATGCTTCTAGAAATATCTTCCTATAGAATGTTCTTTAGAAGATAGAATTAATATAAATATGAGTCGAAGACATGAGAAACTATTGTCTTGAGAATTATTGTAATAGAGCTCTTCTCTGCTCAAGGTCTCCCCCTCAAAGAGGCAAGTGAACTTGGATTCATATCAATAAAGGTATCATTGTTGGTGTTGTTGTTCTCTTTATTTTGTTGTTTCGCTGGTATTTATCACAATGTTTTTGTTTCTTCTTTATAAAATATATCTGGGACCTTACACCAAGCTCTTTAGCAAGATCGATTTGAAGTAAGGATATCACCAAGTTCTGATAGAATCAACCGATGTATGGAAGATAGCCTTCAAATCTAAAGAAGGCCTCTTTGAATGGTTGGTCATCCCTTTTGGCTTGACTAATTCTCCAGTGACATTCATGAGGATGATGGATGATATCTTGCATCTATTCACAAAATATTTTTTGGTGGTCCATTTTGATGACATCCTCATATTTAGTCGGACCTAGGCAAAGCACCTGTAGCACATTCAATAGGTCCTTAGCACCCTATGGAAACACAAGTTACAAACTAACCTAGATANAAATTTCTAGCTTGATCCAAAAATTGAAACAAGATTCTCAAGCTTCTTCAAGGTACTCTTGGCACAATGAAGAGCCTCTCTATAAAGGTCACATGTATTTAAGAAAACATTCAAACCTTAAATCCATTATACTCTCTGAGTTTCATGCTTCACCTACAACTGGGAATTCAAGCTTTACCAAAACCTATGAATGGGTCAAACGTTATTTTTTCTGGGAAGGTATGAAACAAGACATCCGCACATGTGTGGTTGAATGTGATAACTATCAACACAATAAGTTAGAAACCATAAAATCTCCAGGAACACTTCAATCACTCTCGATTCCACCTACTATTTGGATGCATATTTCTATGGATTTTATATTTGTCTTTTACCTAAATAAAGCAATAATTCAGTCATCATGGTGGTAGTATATCATCTTTCCAAACATGCTCATTTATGTTCTCTTCAATATCCATTCAATGCATCCATAGTGGCTCATATTTTTATGGATAATGTATTCAAACTACATGGCATGCCTCATTATATTGTCTCCAACCATGATCCAACTTTCACCTGCAAGTTTTGGAAATAATTGTTCAAGCTCTAGGGAACCCAATTGCATCTAAACACTACTTATCATCCCTAGACTGATGGATAAATTGAAGCTATTAAAAAGTGTTTGGAAACATATTTGTGGTGTTTTTAGTCTGGCAGAAAAAATCAGTGGGATAAGTGGTTACCCCTAGTTGAATGGTGGTACAACGCATCTTACCATACTGCCACTCACATGACTCCATTTGAAGCAGTCTACGGGAAAAATTCACCGTCAATTCTCTCATGCATGACAAGTGTCTCCAAGGTTCAGGAGGTTGACAACAATCGTATAGTCCATGCGTCCATTCTCCATACCCTCAAATAAAATTTGGTCCTAACTCAGAATTGCATGAAGAAAGAATCAAATCAACATAATTTTGAACGTTAATGTGTTGAAGGCGACCAAGTGTTTTTTCGTGTGCAACCTTATAAGAATACTTCAATCAAAGATGAACACTCTCAGAAACTCGCCCCCAAATTTTATGGTTCTTGTACAATTCTCAAGCGAGTGGGGCCCATGGCATACCGGTTAGCTCTTCCCAGTCACTCTAAGATCAATCCTATTTTTCATGTCTCATTATTAAAGAAAGTGATTGGAACTAAGTTCCATAATCAAAATAGTCTCCCTCAGTTAGATGAAGAAGGTTCCATTTGGTTGAAGCCACAAGAAGCCTTGTACCAGTGCAAGCATTGTCTCCGTCAGTGCACAATCAAGGAAGTTTTAGTTCAGTGGAAGGATACACCACCAGAAGATGCCACCTAGGAGTCGTTTACTATTCTACAACAATTTATTCATCTCACTCCTTAAGGACAAAACAATTTTTCAAGGGGGGGGGGGGCAATGTTAGGGACCTAACCTCCCTAACCCCTCACATATGTAGAATAATATATTTTCCATGTAATAAAGGCCGACATTAGTAAATAAGGCCTATATAATAATAAAAACAACAACAACAACAATAATAATAATAATAATCCATTTTTAAGGTCATGTCCAAACCAGACAACAAATTGGTGTAAGGGGCCCCCTTGTTTGTAATGTGAACAAGTCTAATGTAAGAAGACTTAACAAAAGCTTATTCTTCTAGAAAGATCTTCCTATAGAATGTTATTTAGAAGATAGAATTAATATAAATATGAGTAGAAGACATGAGAAAGTATTGTCTTGAGAATTATTGTAATAGAGCTCTTCTCTGCTCAAGGTCTCCCCCTCAAAGAGGCAAGTGAACTTGGATTCGTATCAATAAAGGTATCATTGTTGGTGTTGTTGTTCTCTTAATTTTGTTGTTTCGCTGGTATTTATCATAATGTTTTTGTTTCTTCTTTATAAAATATATATGGGACCTTACACCAAGCTCTTTAGCAAGATTGATTTGAAGTCAGGATATCACCAAGTTCTGATAGAATCAACCAATGTATGGAAGATAGCCTTCAAATCTAAAGAAGGCCTCTTTGAGTGGTTGGTCATTCCTTTTGGCTTGACTAATGCTCCAGTGACATTCATGAGGATGATGGATGATATCTTTCATCTATTCACAAAATATTTTTTGGTGGTCTATTTTGATGACATCCTCATCTTTAGCAGGACCTAGGCAAAGCACCTGTAGCACATTCAATAGGTCCTTAGCACCCTGTGGAAACACAAGTTACAAACTAACCTAGATAAATGCTCATTCGACATGCAAAGAATTCAATAATTAGGATACATCATGGATGCATATGGGGTTCATGTGAACCCAACCAAGATCCAAGTCATTCTCGATTGGCTAGCCCTGATGNGAACTTGGATTCGTATCAATAAAGGTATCATTGTTGGTGGTGTTGTTCTCTTTATTTTTTTGTTTCGCTGGTATTTATCATAATGTTTTTGTTTCTTCTTTATAAAATATATCTGGTACCTTACACCAAGCTCTTCAGCAAGATCAATTTGAAGTCAGGATATCACCAAGTTCTGATAGAATCAACCGATGTATGGAAGATAGCCTTCAAATCTAAAGAAGGCCTCTTTGAGTGGTTGTTCATACCTTTTGGCTTGACTAATGCTCTAGTGACATTCATGAGGATGATGGATGATATCTTGCATCTATTCACAAAATATTTTTTGGTGGTCTATTTCGATGACATCCTCATCTTTAGTCGAACTTAGGCAAAGCACCTGTAGCACATTCAGTAGGTCCTTAGCACCCTATGGAAACACAAGTTACAAACTAACCTAGATAAATGCTCATTCGACATGCAAAGAATCCAATAATTAGGATACATCATGGATGCATATGGGGTTCATGTGAACCCAACCAAGATCCAAGTCATTCTCGATTGGCCAGCCCTGATGACTCTGACAAAGATTTGCAACTTCTTGGGCCTTGCCAAATTCTATCGTAGGTTCATGTTGGGTTTCTCTCATATAGCTTGGCCCTTAAGTCAATTGAACAAAGGGGGACATAAGGCCAAGTTTTCCTATTGTGAATCATAGTAGAAAAAATTCTAGGATCTGAAACACCACCTCTATTATGCACCAATCCTCACATTTCCAGATCTACAACAATTCTTCGATATAGAGACAAATGTCTTTGACTATGTTATCAGTGTTGTCCTCACTCATTAGGGACATCCAATTACCTATCATAGTGAAACATTTTCTGATGTTGTTTGCATGTATCCCACCTATGATAAAGATATGTACTCCATTATGAAGGCATGCCGAAAGTGGAAGAAACACATTTTGGGTAGGGAAATGGTCATCAAAATTTATCACAAGCCTCTTCAATTCATGCAAACATAAGTAAATCTATTGAATGACTTTAATCATAAATGGTCCACAAACCTGCAACAATTCCACCTGAATATTAAGTATAAGAAGGGCAGCACCAATTGTGTTGTTAACTGTCTCATTCGGCCCGCGGTTATGTCCCTCACCACAATTCTTAACTCCCATGGGCATGGGACCTCTTGGTGGCCACATTTATACAATAATGACTCTAACTTTGCTACTACTTATCAAACCTTGAGTGCTAGGAAACAAATTCTAGACTTCCACATCTATGATGTGGTCTTATGCTATCTCAGACATATTTTTGTTCCTTCAAGAGAGTGTGCAAAGATAATTTTGGGGTCACAATACTGTTAGTTGGTAGGGAACTTCAGGGTGGAGAAGACAATAGTAGTACTTTAGAATCATTCCCACTTGTCCAAGCTTTGACATGATGTCGACCAATACTTTAGGTCACACACTTCTTGTGCCATCACTAAGTTATCCATCAAGAATCACAGGTTGTACACTCCTCTTCCTGCACCAAACAATCCCTGAGAGTATATATTCATGGATTACATGTCAAGGTTTACCTCCACCAAACATGGTCACGATTGTTTTTTTGTGGTTGTCGATCAATTATCTAAAATGGCCATTTTGACACCTTATAAAAGAGTATCACAACCAAGGCCACTGCTCTACTCTTCTTTAAGCATGTGTGGGTTAAATTTGGGCTACTACAGACTATTATTTCAGATAGGGAGAGTAGGTTCCTCAACACCTTTTCATCCATCGTATGGTCTCTAATGGACACCAAGATGACCAAATCAACTTCCTTTCATCCCCAAACAGATGGAGAAACAAAGGTGGTCAATAGAATGATTGCGCATATCCTGTGCATGTACAACTCCAAGAATCCACGTACATGGGTGAGATCCTCCCATATGTTCAACATAGTTATAACAAAACCCTCCACAACTCTATTGGCGACAATCGTTTTCATGTGTGCTTAGGGATCTAGCCATTGGGCCCCATTAATGTAGCTCTTCCTATTCCATCTTCCTTGATGGAGTCCTCCCATGCTCAAACTAATGCAAATAGAGTAGCCAAATTCATTGAATGGATCCAACACCTCCAACAATAGGTTCATGATATCTTGGAGAAGGCCAATGCCAATTATAAGGATCGACATGACCAACATCAGGTTCCTCACAAGTTTTAGGTTGGTGACAATGTGTGGTTTCATTTGTAGAAAGAGTGACTTGCATGCCCCCACAAGAAGCTTATACCATTCTGATACGAGCCTTACACCATCACCAAGGCTATGGGTGAAAATGTTTTTGAATTGATTATTACTCATTTCCTTGACTTGCACCCAGTATTTAATGTGGAGCTACTTTGACCTAGTATTTTTCACCTATGTTAGGCACCTCGAAGGTGGTTGAGCAATTGGACCCTAAAAAACTCAATCCCAAATGCATTGCACAATCTCCATCGGATTGGATCATGGACACAAGATGAATTTTACCTGATCCGTCAGGATTTTTCGAATGACTATGGTTGAGTTTTATTTGCATGCATTTATTAACCATTGGGAAACTTAATGAAAGAGAGAGAAAAGCAAATGCATTATACAGCCATTAACATAATTGAAAATCTGAAATGGAATGAAAACAGCAAATCATCATGCACAAGTTTGATAACGGAGTTCGGCAACTTTGCCTACGTCTCCGGGCCTTTTCTCTGTGAGGGAGGCTTCTTGATTTCTTTTTGAAAGTTTATTAGTACATCTTTACA
>JZKD02S0743533.1:4406-14914 GCA_000966675.3 Picea glauca
TTTTAGTTTTCTTAAAAGCTTCAACATAGTTCACGAACGTGTGACCTACAAAGGTCTTCACGTCATGTCCCTCTTTAATATTGTGCATATCTTAGATGTCAGATTTGAGAATATGCTCGGATATGGGAATTTTAATATGTGTTGCTAGTCACTATTCAGTGTACATATTCAAAAATATTGGCATTAATAACTGAAAATATCTAGAACATCTGTCATTAAAAGAAATCAACACAAAATGTATAGAGGACCATCCAACCTTGCTTTTAAATACTTATTGCCATTTCTCTCTATGATCAAAGAGTTGTGGTTTAGGGTGCCTTTGTTCTAATGTTCCCGGTCATGGACATGTAAGACAACTTAGAGATGCGATCGAGGGGCAGATGAAAGAAGAGAGAGACTGATTCTATGTGACGTGAGATTTGAGTAAAAAAAAGGTCTGTTATACAAGAGAAACTCAGAGAGGACGAAAAAAAGAACAAGTATGTTTGGTGTTCTCCCTGTGTTCGATGCTTTGGTTGGTTGAAAAGGCTGCCTGGAAATTTGTTTGTTGAACTTCTTTGTTTTATTGCTGGGAATTGTAATGGATTTTTAGGTCACTTACAAGATAGTTCTTCGTTTAAGTATATAGCTTCTTCCAACAACACAAATTTGGCCACTGTATCGAATTGTAGAGATCGCACAAGTATTTGTCTTCCTCAGAGGCTGGTAACAAAATCTATATGGGTGGATAAAATGACATATTATCACTACAAGAGTTTCTATTTCATACTTTGATGACCTGCATGTGGCTCCGGTAGCCGACTTGATAGAAAGCCATCTTCTTGGTCAAAGTTTGTTTGGTTTCCTCTGGATGTAGTTGCAGATTCCACATATTAGGCGTCACCTCCATACATTCCAGACCTTTCTATGGGCCGCCATACCTCACCCGCTATGAGGAAATATATATTCTGATGCATTCTGGTGCATTCTACAGCATTTGATGCACTTGCCACACCTCAGCTACCCGAAGAATTTATGTACCTCAATAGATTTTCATTTTGCATCTGGGCTGGACGTTTCTTCCAATTTATTGTAATAAAGAAAATAAGTTCCACATACAAATCCTCAGGTAGGCTTCTTAACCAAACAGACGATCGAATACAGGGAGAATATCAGTCATTATATACTTGAATTTGTTTCCCCTGACTTAACTGTTGTGACATAAAACGACTCCGTTCACTTTGAAATCGGCCTGAATCGCATTTATAAGGTGTCTCAGATGTGAATGCTCAGGAACATTGCAAAGAAAATGCCTTAAACCCCAACTTTTCGACGACAGAAGGAAATTAATACTTGACAAAGAATGGAATGTTGAATAAGCAGCCATTGCAAGCAGGCCATATTTGGAAGAAACAAGGTATTCAAAAAACTGGGAAAGATGTACTTCGCAATACCGATTAAGTACAAAACCCAAAATTGATATTCAACTCGTTTTTACGAATAAAGAGTTTGAACGTTAAGAAAAGTGCGAGGAAGCTTCATCAATGTACATATCTTTGATTGGTTGACGACAGACAAAATCACAATCGTTGTCACAAATAGCCTCAGATGTATTTTGTAACACATCTTATTTGAATATAGAATAATTTCGGTTTATTTCTTAATAGTATTTTCCAATTTCTGGTATTTGTTTCAATTGTATTTTGTACCTTCTTCCCCTGTGTCGTTAAACATGAAGGGCGAGATTTTCTTTGTGTTGCTCACTACTTGAATCTAAATAAAACCTGGTTTGTTCTTTCTTTACATTTTACATTTAAAAATACTTTTTCATAGGCCATACTTATGTGGCGCCGACTCTGTATTTAAAGAAATAAATTGGAGGACCTGTTCTTCTCCCATTATTTGGGTTCCGTAAATAGATTGAAATCATGAGTTGCAACAAGGCAGTTGAACTGTTGATGCAATGTTCCTGTGAAGTATGTTGGATAAATTGCAGCTTGTTCTATTTGATAATATCTGTGCATATATACTAATATCAGTACTATTGGAAAAAAATACATAAAACTTCCTCTTCGCCAAATCTTGGGCATTTATGTTTGGGTTTGCGGTATTAAACAAATATGTCCAGTGTTCCGTCATATACATCTTGCAGCCTAGGAGTTCCGTAGTTTGCAATTTATGCTTTAATTACTTAAAGTCACAACAAATTTTGATTGCCTTTAATTTAATTTAGATATTGATGTTTATGGAGAGTCATCATTTGTTGATGTCATTGCAACGAATACAAGATGAGTAGATGATAAGGAATTTATGTCATTGAGACCACAATGCAAATTCATGTTCCTTGTTGCACTATGTACATCTTGTAGTCAAAATTTTCCTGGTTTCAACGAAATTTGCGCGCTGAAGAGCATCTTGCAAATTGGGAGATCATTTTCATTTGAAACATAAAAAATCCATTAATATATATTAGTATGAATACTATTCAGATAAATACAAAACCTTTTTCCATTGATAGATACTAGTATGAATACTATTGAAATAGATATCACAACTTCGTCTTGGCCAATACTTAGCCATTTATCTGGACACCGGGCCTCGGGTTCGTGGTATCCAACACCTATGTCCCCTGTTTCGTCATATACATGTTGCAGGCAAAGAACTTCAGTGATGTGCACTTAATTCTTTTACTAGTGAGAAGCCAGCAGAGGTTCAAAAACATTGCCATTAATAAACGAAACAAAAATGTTTTCCCGACTGTCAGATACTTATCTCTTTTCCCATTTTGCTTTTCCCGTTTATAATGGCTTTCTGGTTTTATACTTAGTCATGTTTCTATATACGGCGGGCTGACATGTTTTCATCTCCATCTATATCCTCGCAAGACGAATCCGACCGACCGCTGTTCCATTCCATACTTAGCCAATTTTATGCTCGGCGCTGCGGGGTCGGCGCTTGCGAGCCCAACTGCTTATTGTTCTGCTATATACACCTTGCACTAAAAAACATCTGTGATCTACAATTCTACTGCGGGTTCCTTGTATACATTAACTTCGTTCAAAGTATCTGTTGCTGATATGCATACCTAGAAACTTCGTGTCTTTCCTGACATACATCAACAATGGTCTTACCAGTGACAAGTGGACATAGTGGTACGAAAGATACTTCCTCAATCTGCAATTCATGCCTTAACATCTCCATATATATCTTGGCAAGACAGATCCGACTGACCGCTATTCCTTTTCATACTTAGCCAATTTTATGCCCGTCGCTGCGGCGATGCTGCTTATCGTTCCGCTATATACATCTTGCACTCAAAACATCCATGATCTACAATTCCACCGTGGGTTCCTTGTATACATTAAGTCTGTTCAAAGTATTTGTTGTTGCTTTCCATCCCCAACAACCTCGTGTCCTTCCTCATATACATCAACAATGCTCTTACTAGTGGCAAGTGGACGCAGTGGTATGAAAGATACTTCCGTGATCTGCACTTTATGCGTTAACTGGTGAGAACTCAGCAGGGATTCGCAACAATTTTCATTAATAAGCAAGCACTAGATGTTCTTTTGCGAGATACTTGGTTCTTTTTCCCTTCTCTTATTCCCGTGTATTATCTAGAATTCCACTGCGAACTTCTCCGTCCTTTTTCCCTTGTTTTGTTCCTGTGTATAATGGGACTATAAAATATCGACATGATATTTTATAGAACATGTACAAATTCCGCATTCCATACCTAGCGACATTTTGGATCGCGGGTTCTCGGCCAGGCGGGCAGGCTCAAAATTGGGCCTCCATTGTTCTGTGCCCTACAAATAGCACCCCGAGTTATGCGATATACAAATTGACAAGCACACCTGCGGATTGGCTAAGTCAACATTGCACTACTATTGTTCCGTTTCCTCTAAACAACACTCCCAGTTCCGCGATATAGAAATTGACAGACGGAGTGCAGGACTGGCAAGGTGGAGATTGCCATTGTTTACGGATGCTAATCCCTATGAAGTATCTAACAATATCTAAAAAATTATTTTAGTTTTTATATTTTCCCTGTATAATAGTATCTAAAAAATTATTTTGAATACTAAAATAGCTCTTAGTAGTGACAACTAGACATAGAATTACGAATCAGTTGGGATTGCACTCTTCGCAATATACAAATTGACTACCAGATTCCGACATCGTCCGCTCTTCCATGTTATATATTATGCCTTCCAATGTTCAGAGCGATACAATTAGAAGGTCCAGGCCTCACCTCCTTTGCAGATACTTTCTCAGCCTGTTTTGCATCCTCTTGTTTCCCGGTTCACGAAATATGCAGCTCCGACATTAGTGGGTTGACATATGTTTATCTCCATTTATATAATCAGACAACGAATCCGACCGACTGCTATTGCTTTCGATGTTTTTCCATTATATACATATTCTACTCTAAATTTCCGTGATCTACAATTCCACTGCTAACTACTCTGTTCTTTTTTTCCTTTTTTTCTTCTCGTGTATTATGGGACTATAAAGTATGCACATGATATATTATAGAGCATGTACTAATTCCCATGATATTTTATAGAGCATGTACAAATTCCGCATTCGATATCTAGCGACATTTTGGATCGCAGGTTCTCAGGCGGGCGGGCTCAAACTTGGACCTCCATTGTTCTGTGGCCTACAAATAGCACCCACAGTTCCGTGATATACAAATTGACAAGAGAACCTGCGGAGTGGTTGACTCAACATTGCACTTTCATTGTTTCGTGTCCTCCAAACAACACTCGCAGTTCCACGATATACAAATTGACACACGGAATGCAGGACTGGCGGGTTGGAGATTGCCATTGTTTACGGATGCTAGTCCCTATGAACTATCTAACAGTATCTAAAAAATTATTTTGAATACTAAATTAGCTCTTGGTACTGACAACTGGACACAGAGGTACGAAACAGTTGGGATTACACTCTCCGCAATATACAAATTGACCACCGAAATCCGACATCATCTGCTCTTCCATGTTACAAATTATGCATTCAAATGTTCGGAGCGATACAATTAGAAGGTCCGGATCTGGCCTCCTTTGCAGACACCTTCTCAACCTATTTTGGATTCTCCTATTGCCAGGTTCACGAAATCTACAATTCTAGCGCGGTCACTCTACCACTGCTCACAAATGTTTCAAAGTATCTCTCGCTGCCTTCCATCCCCACTAACTTCCTGTCCTTCCGGCTGTGCTACCATATCCTCTTCGTTGTTATGCGTATTGCACTCAAAAAGTTTCGAGACATACAATTTGACCCTCGCGCCCTCACCCTCAACGCTTGTACGTTGCAACCATGTTTTGTAGCTGTCTTTTTTCCCCTGCCTGCGACCTCCATACTTTCTTACTATGCGATTAAAAACCTTTCATGCTAACAGCTGACCATGCAAGAATCCTCAACATTGTCATTAATGGCTGAAAACCTCGAGGAGATCTCCCATTATTACACATTAAACCAAGATTTGTGGAGAGTTATTTTGTCCCTTCCGATTGTTCATCTCCAACACGCGTCCTCGTGTTGGGCCGCTCAAGAAATCTATAATTCTTAATCACTCATTGCAATATCCAACATGTTGGCATTTCTATGTATGCAGTATTGTTTAATGCTAACAACGCATCATGCAACAACCATCCAAATTGTCATTAATCAACGAAAGTCTCGAGGACTTCTCCCATTCACATGCTTTCGACCAAAATTTGCGCAGGGTTATATTATCCCTTCCAACTTTTCATTTCATTCATCGACTGGAACAAATAAATGTTCTTGTAGACTTAGGGCACCAGGTCGACAACAGTTTTGTGGAGATACAGTAAATATGTTCACACAAGAGGACCACAACTTTTAGTGGTCCAGGGCATACTTTTATTATTCATCCCGTTCCACCCAAAACGAAGTGATTTGGACCTCTGGAATTGTTCATGCAGGCTGCGTTCCTGAGGTTTTTGACTCTAAGGAGGTGGTCTCTTGGTGTGCCGAAAAATATATTCTAGGCCAAAGAATTATTCTGATGCGCGACCATTCTCCTGTTTCTTTTCCGCCTCGACTCTTCCGCGAGATGTTAAAATTGCCGAACTCAACATTGATGTTAAGAGGAAAAGACTGCAAACAATGTCTAGAAAAACATCATAACGGGTTGGACATCTTAGCGGACTTCCTCGTTGAAGACCCGACAACAGTTCTTGAAGATATCACAAGGTTGCAGGTAAGTTCCTTTAGAAATCCATTATGGGAAATTGCTTGGTTGGTTACAAGAATAACAGGACATGCATTCACAGTAAGCATTTCCCATATAATTATTTATATTTTGTATTTCACAGTCAAGGAAAAATACATTTTCGATTGGGGGAAGCTAATTTCGATTGAGCTCTGCTCCCAGTTGTCACGATTCAAAGAATCAAATCAATTTTATGTCATACTACTTGATTTTCGCAATTGTGTATTGTTTTCCATTTCCAAAACTCTCTTTCCAATAAAATAAACTGTGGATTCAACCCAGTAACATTCTGGCACGAGGATCTGTGGAGACACAAGGCCTCTCTTTGTTTTTATGAAGTTTTTAATGGCTTTGTCTTAGTTTTCAAAGATTTACTGTTAGGCAAGGATGCTTCGCGGATGTCTGGCCAGGCAACCAAGGTTTTGAACAGAAAGGGCATACTTGAGCAAGAGGAAAATCACAGTGTCCTCATGGTCTTTGGCTCTAAGGAAAATCCTACCTTCCTTCCATGCCATATCACGGACAAGATGTTTGTTGCAGAAATAACAAGGCAATACAACCACTGGTTGCATTTTTTCCATGGCAAGAAAAAAAAAACAGTTCATTTCTCTGCCCTGGAAAGTCGGAGACTTCGTGTGCAAAAACATCAACAAGATTGACGAGCTTGCCACACATTTAAAGAAATTGAACCTAATGTACGTTGAAAGGATAAAAGGGTTCGACCCTAATGGAATTTTTTGAAAACATTTACTGGGTGTTGGCTTTAACACCTCTTTTATCCATACACACCTGACCCAAGATAGGAACGTCGAAAACAATTATGCTTCTGTCAATTGTGATGTAGAGAGATTGCAAAGCGCCACTGAATTGTACAGACAACATGGAAAAGTGTTCGGTGAGAAGAGTACCCAGTCCCCCACCAACACTCCTAAGAGAACGACATCATGGAGCATAGCTTCGACGGTCCACTCCAGTAAGAAAGCAACCCAGAAATCTTCGAACAGAGGAGGAGATAAGAACCCTCCTCGCATAAATATTGATAGTTCTCACAAAATTCCACTGGCGAAGAAGAGAAAAAACAATGCAGGGTAGGTGAAAAAAACCCAAATTGAAAGTGGAAAACTGCAACTTGAAATTGAAGATGAGCACATGCAGAAAATTGGGTCGTTCGCAGTGGAAATATCGGACACCGACTTTTTTGACATAGATGAATCCTTCGTAATCCAAAGCGCTATTTTTGACAGCCAATCTAAAAGTCTGGTCATTAAAAAGAGAGATGTAACAAACATGAAAGGCAAATCTCACACAGAGATTAACTTTAGCGAAATGTCGCCGTATCCCAAATCTGCCAATTTCACCAGGGAACCGGTGACATTCTTCGTGATTCCATTCGAGGAATTGAGACAGAAAATGACAATATTAAATAATGCCTCAACGAATTTGAGCAGGCTTTCCTTGCAACTCTAGAGTTTGCCAGTCCTTTGGCAAAAATCGTGTCTTCTACCACTGCAGCGAAGATGAAAGTATCCTCTACCCTCCTTGCATGCTCTAGAGCCCTTGTAGAGAGTAACATCAACAAAAGAATGCAGTTAGTTACTGAAGCCTGGGAAACATCGCAAAATTTAGTTACCTTTGGAAAGAAGGCCAATGGTTTGCTGGAACAATTGGAGACGAATTTAAAAAATGAACATCTTTTATGTGATCAGGTACTGGACCCTTTTGCCAAATATGCCGACAACACATCGGAACTAAAAAGAAGACAGGAGAAACTCCCCTCGCCAAAGCGCACCAAAAAAGTAAAAGCATGCTGTCAAAAGAAAGTTGACAACCTGCAATTCATTGTCAAGTCATGTAAACAAGTCATATTAGAAAATGAAGATTTATTCATAAACCTGCTCCAGCTGGACTTAGCCGGAACTACCAACAAGGTTCAAGATCCTAAATTAATTCTCAAATCCTTGTCAGTCACCAAAGAAGCCTTCAAGGAACAAGTTGATATTTTAAAGGGGTTGTATTTCAAAAAGTTTTACAACATACTTGAACATCGTCTAGATGAGCACGAGCGCTGGGTACTGGACTATGCCTCACATAATGAAGAAATTGAACAGACTCTACATAGCATTTCAATGGATCTAAGGAAATTATAAAACGACCTTTACGACATAGAAATCTGGGATGAAACCAACACAACCCCCATGAAAAGATACACCGAAGAATGGTTCCAAAAGAGAATGGACGGCCTCGTCCAGGAAGGGCAAGAACCGGTCAACAAAGCCCATCGACGACATCAACAAAAACGCATAAGCTTCATAGTAAGTTTATACTGCCATCTTGTTTTGTTTATCAATCTAGTTTAAGTCTATGCTATCATCTTCTCTTCTTTATCAATCCACTTATGTCCTCTTTCAATAGAAAATTGTAACCAAACACTCTTAACTTCCAATTTTTTCTTTTCAAGTCTTCCTCTCTACCGTCGCGCACTTCTTTCAACGTTCATAATTCTTGTACTTATTTTTTTTATGGTCCGCGGGAGCCCCAATCCCAGTGTATATGAAAAACGCATTTAAATTTCCAAAAACATTTAAGAGACATTATTAATTTTTGATAAATTCCAAAGAAAACTTATTTGACAAAGCCCTTATTGTATACTAAATTTTGGGTTTCCAGGAACCTTTCTTGTTTGTTTCAAATAAAACTAATTCGGATATGCTACATTTTTTGTCTCTTATTGTATGCTAGTTTTCTGGTCTTCAACGACGTAGATGTTTTAAATGTTGATGTAATTTCCAGAGATATTTAACAAACATTATTTATTTTATAATAAGTTTGTATTGTATAGTTCACAATGCCGCTTCTCAATTTGTATATCGCGGAACTCTCCATGCTGTTTGTAGGGCATGGAACAACAAAGACCCATTTTTTAAACCACCAGCACGAGAAGCGCGATCCAAAAATTGGCGAAGTATGGAATGACCCCTCTCTGCATGCTCTATAAAATGTGTCCAAAGAAAACTAATTCGGCAATGCTATATCTTTTTTTTCCAAGAAAAGCCTTAGTTTTAAAGAAAGCTAATTCGGGAAAACGTTATTACTATTCTATTGTATAACAGACATTAATTTTTTGTAAATTTCTATAGTCCGCAACTCCGCCTGTCATTTTGTATATCGCAGAACTGTCAGTGCTATTTGTAGGCCACAGAACATCAGAGACTCAATTTTGAACTCGCCAATTTCCAGAAACATGTAACAGACATTATTATTTTTTGATAAATTACAAAGAAAACTGATTCGACAATACCGGCGATCCAAAAACTGGTGAAGTATGAAATGACCACTCCCTGCATGCTCTATAAAACGTGTGCAAAGAAAACTAATTCGGCAATGCTATATCTTTTTGTCCAAGAAAAACCTTAGTTTTAAATCAAACTAAACTCCGCTTGTCATTTTGTATATCGCGGAACTGTCGGTGCTATTTGTAGGCCACGGAACATCAAAGGCCCAATTTTGAACCCGCCAGCCTGAGAACCCGCGATCCAAAAACTGGCTAAGTATGCAATGAGGGCTCCCTACATCCTCTATAAAATCTCTTCCCCATACTTTATAAAAGTAGAAATTTCGTATGTATAGAACTAAATATCTACTTTATACAAGTACATATTTAGTATGTATAATTTTTTTATTTGTGATGAATTTCTATAGTCTGCAACTGCACTAACATTAGAGGCCTAATTTCTGAGCCTGACAACCCACTATCCATTACAAAAGTACATATTTCCTATGTATAAAAGTATTTCAATGTATTTCAACTTTCTAGCCACGTGTTTGTACTATGTCTCATTTACTCCCTTCCCAACCTGCAGGGACTTGCTGCCATGCAGCCTTGTTTGTAAAAAAGATACGACCAACAAATATCAAAGTCAAGAGCCCGAGAATACAAAATCAAACAATTCCAGGGATTTATTTAAACGAAAGAAAAGAGTTGCACTTAACCTCATTCGAACTGGAGACGTTGTTTTTCTGAATGCAACACAAATCGATAGCAATGTAGCTGCGAGTCTAGGCCCGGTCATCAACTTTTCTTATTGCATAAAAGTTTGCAAGCTGAATCAAGCACTGTATTTGCATAATGCAGCAAAGGCATGGATCATTAACAAACTTACATGATTCAAGACTCAAGAACTTCAAATCAAATCAAAGGAGTCGAAATTAATGGCACAAAAAAGCGAATATGACCTTCTTTAATTCTCTTAGCAGAGAAGGTTGAAATGAAGACAAGTCCAAG
>JZKD02S0743544.1:0-14914 GCA_000966675.3 Picea glauca
TCGAAGAGGCCTATGAACATTGCTTTCTGAATCAAAGTGTTATTTCTATTGTTGTTCTTATATCATTTTTGTGTTATTGTGGAGATTATGCTGGATATTTTACTGTTATTCTGCCGTTTCTAGCATTTTATTTTTGTTCTACATATTTTATATATCTAGTATCTTACAGTTTCAAACCACCCTTGGTTGAACCCACAATCGTGTGGTTATGTGAGGTTATCGCCCAAGGTCACCTCAAAGAGGGGCTTATCATAAAAGGGGTTAGCCCCCAAAATCAAAGATTTCGCAAGCACGAAGGGGTGGTCGCGGGTACCATCAGACCTACACCAAGAATACAAAAGCATCTCTTTTTAATTATAGAACGAGACCATCAAGGTCTCAAAGATTTGTTTGGCTCTAGAATCAAAGATCCTTGACCGGGAGGTCGGGCTGGTTCCCCGAATCTCCAAATTAGAAACCCCTGGATGGATTAAAGTCCATGAACATCCTAAGATAATGAAAGAAGAAATCATGAGATAAATATCCAACTAATAGGAAAGGATTTCAAAACTCCAGGGAGGAAAGCTATAATAGTAGAGGATTGTGGATGCACTCCAAGGGTGTGAAGGTATTTCCACAAGAGTATGGAGATATCAAGTCAAATAATTTAAAAATGGAATGACTTCTAAAGATATATCATTAAGGAACCAGGAAGAAGAAAACAATTCTATTTATGGTTTTGAATGCAGAGGAGATGGTGCCTGACAAGAATCAATCTTAAGTGACATAGAGCCATGAGTGACAACTCAAGAGGTTGGAGGTATCACTTGAAGCTATGATTGTAAGGTGAAAGAATTACTTTCATTTAATTCTATGCAGCTAGCAAAAGAGGCATATGTGCATTCTTACAATACGCTAGAGATTGCCTAGGCAAGTCAAGTTTGAGGCTATTTGGAAAAGGGACGAGAAGAGTACAAGAAAACATCAAGTACTAAAGTATTCCATCGGGAAAGGGATGAAGAAGTTCAATATTGAAGAGTAACTAGATGTTGAAGAATCTAGAGTCTATAAAACAACTTGTTTTGGAATTTAATTCATCCAAGTACGAGTTAGGATAGTTGTATCCAAGAAATTAAGGAAATTTGAAGGTTAATTGATCCGTGCAGGATCTTTCAATGATTATGGTTGAGTTTTAAACTTGCATGAATAATTTAACCATATGAGAATTTAATGAAAGAATGAGGAAAGAAGAGGATTATGCCATTCAAATACACATATGCAGATCTGAAATAAATAAATGACAGCAAACCATAAGAACGCAGGTTGATAACGGAGTTCAGCACAATGTTTGCCTACGTCTCTGGGCCTTTTTCCTGTGGGGGAGGCTTCTTTATTTCTTCTCAAGTGCTCAAAATTACATCTCAGCAATGCCCAAAGGCTACAAGACTAATCTGGTCTTGTTGTCCCAGATCTCAAGAACCCAGCAAAAGAAACGACACGCAAAACTGATGCTCCAAGCTCCCAGAAACGATCCGACAGCGTCTCCACCTCAAAGGCTTCCCTGCAACAAACTGACTTTGGCTTGGCTTTCCTTCAGCATAAATCTTCTCTGAATGACTGTCCATTGGCCTCAAACAGGCCTGGTTTATATAGGATTGGAGTTGGTTTCTCATCCCCAACTTCCTCCAAGAATCTGGCCTCCAAAAATGCCCAATATCCCCCAAAAATGGAAGAATTTAATTAAAAATAGGCATAATATTAATAATAAAAACCCAAATTCTTGTTAAAAACCCACTATTCAATAGTTTTTGGTTAAAATTCGGGCGCAGCCCCCCGATCTGCGCGCTCCTGGTCATATGGGAGGCCCATGTGGCCACGCGCCCGTGGCGCTGGCCCCCTTCTTCGGTGCTAACCTGGTTGCATGGTGAATTTCATGGGCTCGTGGGCTAAACTGTTAACAACCCCGTGCCAAGTTTAAACCCCGGTCCCGTTGGCGCCTCCATATAACCGACGGTCGTTTGTTTAACAACCCGTTTTTAAATGGAACGGTCATATGGTTATAACCGTATATACATATGCGCCGAGGCCGCCGTTGAAACCGCACCCGCCGTGGTCACATGGAATGGTCGTTTGCATTGGCGCGGAGGGCTGGGGCCAAGCCCCGGCCCGTTTTCCCGCGGCTCGGAACTCAAACCAAAAACAAATATATTTTATACCGTTTGAATAACAAGAAACTCCGGCCGACGCCGTGGCTAGCCCAATTGTGTGAGTCCGTTGCCGCCCGAGAGGTCGCCGGTTCAATTCCCGGCCGCTCCACACGAATTTTTAACATATAAACTAACCAATAATGGGGTGCCACATGGCAGCCCAGGATTGGGCCACGTGGCACTCTTTTCAACCAATCAGAATGTGCCACGTGTCGACCTGTCATTGGCCCACGTGTGTGCCACATCATCCCACCGTACGCCACTGGTCGCTCTGCCATGCTGCCATGTGTCCTGCCGTACTGCCCAGTCATCCTGCTGCGTCAGCTGCCACGTGTCCTGCCGTACTGCCCAGTCATCCTGCTGTGTCAGCTGCCACGTCATCTGATGACGTCAGCCCACCACGTGTCACCCTGTGAGTGGTGACATGTGTCACCTCCGTATTGGTCAAACTGTCTGCCAAAAAGTCCAAAACCGTATGACACGTGGCATCACCTAGAGCCGCCACGTGTCCTGTACGGACATGCCAAGTCAGCACTGTATGGCCTACCATGTGTCGCCTCCTGGTTGGCCCACGTCAGCTATACGGACATGCCACGTGGGTTGTATGGACGTGCCACGTGGACTGTACGGACTGTACAGTCATCCCCCTTTTTTGCTTGTTTGACTTTTCGAACAGAACGCGATATCTTCTCCATACGGACTCCGTTTGACGAAGTAAATATATCGACAGAATCAGGAAGACGAGACGAACGCAATGGCACAGGTTTCGTCACATTCCAAGCACTTTCATTTTTGAGCATTTTTCAAGCCTTATCAGGCTTCTGGATCCGTTTTCGGATCATTAATATCATCTTAGTTTGGGACTATAAATGAAAAAGAAACCAAGAGTGATTTGAATAGAAAATGCTCATGTCATAACTAATCATGTACAATGATTACAGTGGGAGCACAAGAAGATCCAAGAGTTCAGGAAGAATTGTAGACTTCTAGGATCAACAAGGAAATTTTTTATAGGGAGAAAGAAGTTGTTGCAATTTCTATGGCAGCAAGTATGTTATGGCTTGTTGGGTCATCTAGAGGAAATAATGCTTGCATGTTTGCAAGTGTTGTTGGTGATGTTGTTGCATAAGGAGGGAAGCAACAAAGAGCTGAAGTGTTGGCTATAAGTTTGATAAAAGAAGCATGAAATCTTCTACTGCCATCAGCCATATAGGTAAACATCAAATTTACTAATGCCAGTCATGCAGGTACAAGTTTTTATTACTCTTTTTGCATAATTGATGAAAGGAAATTTAGGTAAGAATTTTGTCATCCAGAGTTATTTTATAAAATCACATGATTATATTATTGAATGCATACCACTAGATGTGGTAAAGGCTAGAGGCATGTATTAATTCAAATCTTTTTAGCTTCTGAATGCACACACTGACATAGTAGAATGTCATGTTAATTTGGTTATGGGGTNTTTTATGTTTTCTCATGATAAATGCATGTGGGTGATGCAGATGAGATGATGTTGATTAAAGTTAGAATTTCGACTAAAAAGAGTAGCTCGGGGAAGATACTGATTGGAAATCTCTAAGGGCAGCTAGAACTCTGGGAGCCACGGTTCTTTGAGACTTCCTGAGTCGGCCTATTACTGAAGCCCAAGGAAAGGGAGGTGTAGCAGTCGATGGGTTGTATGACAGTGAAGGTGTACCCTCCTGGGGTGGGACAGGCATGTGGGGGAATGAGAGACCATTAGTTGGAGTGTTGTTGAGTTTTGGTACCTTGTTCTAGACCATGTTGATGTGGAAGGTATTCTCAATCAAAATATAAGTATCAATTCTCTATTCATTATATGTTGTGTATCTTGTATACAGGTTATAATGTTATTAGAATTGCCTGTATATACATATACATATGTTGCATATATGTTCTAATGTTTATTCCAAATGAATAGGTGTAGGAGTAGAGTGTTTATGTCTGTGGAGCCATAGCCCTGCTAAGAGTTTATCAATAATGAGATCTAAGGTTGGTTGGAACTTCATGGATCTATAACCAGTCAGTGCTTTCAATGAGGTTTAATTGAAGCATGTAACAAGGAGAAATGAGTTGAATGCTTTCCTGAAGCAACTCTATAAAATAGAGCAATTGAGTTTCACCTGCAGAAGGAACACCAGAATTGGTGCTTGAAAGTAGAGAAACAGGTGGATAATAGGCTTCCAATAGATAAAGCTTGGATCTTTTTGAAGAATTTTTGAATTATATATGTATAAACAAGTTGCACTGAGGACGGTGAAAAAATAAGGAGAGGGGATTGTAATATCCCCCAGTAGAGCCCTAGTTGTAATTATGAATTGTAAACATGATTGTTAGGATGATGAGCCTATCTATAATAAGCTAGGAGGCTTATGTGATAATTAAGCCAGGAGCCAAGGATGATAAGGCCAGGAGCCTATTTTGTATATGTAATTATGAAAAATCATTAATAAAAATATAAACATCGCTATGTGTAGACCGACCACAAAGAAAAAGTGATGGGGGAGTAAGCCCCACTAGGTAGGGCAAGGGAGGGGGCTAAGTGTCTAGGCCTAGGGACTAAGCTAGGGGGATTACCTCTAAAAGAATAACATTTTATTGCTATTTCCTTTAGATTAAGGTGGGAATGATCAGGATTATCTTAAGTTCCGGGAAAGGGGATGTAGGTTAAATGGAGCACATGCAGCTCTAGGAAGACAAGTGTCGACCTAGGTGCATGCAGTTAAAGTCAAAGAGTCAGCTCGTGTTGGGGGGTCTGCCATTCTCCCATCTGGCATGTGAACCCGTTTTTTCCTCTGTGTCTGATCTCTACATAATGACACATCTCTGAAAAACAGAAAAGGAAGTCGACCTGTGGGATTCAAGAACCTAGTCTACCCACACCTATAGAACCGAGTTCATACCTTAACCGTTTTTGGGTGGTTTCTTTCCGTTTTCTGAACCATGTTGTGTCATAATTGTTGATTCTTTCGGCCACGCAATCCCTTGACGGAGTGTGGCTTGTTGTCGCCAGTCATTTCTTACTGAGCCTTGATATATCCTAGTGTTCAACTGTTACCGTTTCAGGTGTCCATACCATTTTCCCTGTTGCTTTTTCTATCACCCATACTTGGCTATAGCTGAGTCGAAGATTAGTTGAAGAGGTAGGTTGTTAGTCATGTGAGAAACTCTCCCAGGTGAGAGAGTTTGCTAGGAAGCGAGTTCTCCTGGAAGGGAGTCTCGTAGTAGCTACAATACTCTGAGACTTTTGGTACAGTCTATTGCTAAAGCCCAAGGTAAGGGAGGTGTACTAGCCGATGGACTTGTATTAGTGAAGGTGTATCCTCCTGGGGTGGAGCAAGCGTGTGGGGAATGAGGGTTTGTGGGTTGTGGGCGTAAGTGGCTTCTGGGATAAAAGATCCTTCCTGTTGCTTTGTGAAACTTTCGTGTTGTCCTTGCCAAGCCTAGAATTCCCTTTCCCAATGGAGTTTAGTCCTAGCTCGGTGGAGACCTACTGCTGAGAGTGATGAGTAGCACGGTCTAAGGTTGGGAGGTTCGTGGAAGGTTTGCACATAGTTGGTGGATTTACTCCAGTTGAAAAGATAAGTACCTCTTTTATGTTCATTTACATGTTGTGTAATGGTACTTATGTTTTAATTGATGAGTATTGCTTGTGTATGTTGTATATGCTGCATGTGTAGGCTTATTGTTACTTCCACATTAAAATGTTACACACACACATATATATATGTATGTATGTATGTATAATAGACATTCTATGTTCATGTGGATGTGCATGTTTTTCCGCATGTATCTCTGTGTGGCATAGCCAGTAGTTAAGGTTGGATATGTCACATATCAAAGTAGTGCAACAGAGTTGCATGAGTGGTGTTCCCAGGCCCGTTGGTGGCTGAGGACGTTACAAATTGGTATCAGAGCTTTAAAGGCTAAGTTAAGGTTGTGTTGGTAGCGTTTCCCGGCCTGGTGGAGGGATGAGGATGTTACATTTGAATTCCTAGTATAATCCCCTCATGTCATCCCTCAATCTACCACATCAACCTACATGGAAGGATTTAAAAATAATACTTACCCTCTAATCCTATATCCCCCCCTTATCTTCAGATAGGCTTATGGAAATCATGTTTTCTCATATATAACAAGAAAGTGATGGTAGGTTTTCTCAGAAAATTCACAAGTATCAACATCCTAAAGGTTTAGAGGAACAAGGGAGGTATTAGTAGAGTAGGTCGATGGTGGAAATTTTTTCCACGAGGATAGATCAATTATTTCAAATAACCCACAACAATATAGTCCATCAAGGAAGAACATATGAGGAAGCATTGCAAATGGTACATAGGTGCTCCACCTTAGAGGATCAATGATCATTAGATTCTTAATTATGGGGTTTAATTTTATCATAGATATAAGAATTTGAAAGGAAGAAAAACAACCAACATTTACCCTACTCATTTTCATTGATGACTCATAACTATTTGTGGGGATTAGTTTCATCATGGGTTCAAAATTTTGGAAAAGTTTTGAAAATTTGAGATTAACCTCGCCAAAGGTAATTGATGGTTGGAAATCTCTCATGGGATCCCTTTCCATTAGGTTACTAATATTACTCAAATTCCATGGATTGTGGATATACTTCCCACCAATATAGACCTATGATCTAAATCTTGTTGCGAGATTCAATCCCATTGGGGGTCATAAATATCTGAAGTGTCATGAATGACAACTATTATCCTTTCTAGTGTAGATCAATAATCTAGGATTCATCATAGGAAATGAGAAAATGGTATATCTGATGGTATGGAATTCCATGAATAACCACTTTCACACCTTATTAAATATATTTATGTCTCACAAGCACTCATGGGGTACCCCCACTAGTGTTAAAAATTTTAGTGTCACCTAAGGAATAGTTGCTAACAAAAAATTAGGGAAGACCTATCAATATGTAAATCTATTAGTGTTCCAATGACTGAATTCCCCCACCATTGAAAATTTGACATGTGTCCTAGTCCAAAATAAAAATTGATAGCTCTAGTATGAAGTTTCCATTTATGAATCCACATGTAAATTGAATGCTCACACAATGTTATGATTTTAGAATTAAAACAAAATAAAGGTGCCCCTCCCCCCACATTTTTCATATGGATATAAATAAGGAGGATATTTGGTGAAAATAACTAAGTTCAAGTTATCTCTTACTGTCATTTTTCAAAATTGTATCATTCATCACTTTTGAAGCTGCCAACCTCTATCTGCTACCGAGTATTGAATTTTACTAGGTATGTCTCATCCAAAACCCTACTTAATTTATTTTTCCTCTCCATAAATTATATCTACCAAACCTAAATTTGAAAATGCTTATTATGAGGAGTCCTCCTCCTCATCCACCATCCATTTCTTAGATATGAGAAACCTATCTTCCTCTAATCTCCCCTCCTTCATAGATAAATTTTCCAAAACCACCTCACTTAACCCCTATCATGACACCCCTCACCAATTGATAGGGCCACCTACATTTTATTTGTATAGGGATAAAAGAAAATCCCTTATTGGACCTAGTTACCTTGTCATGTTAAAAGATTAAAGAAGAATTCCATTGTTGAGATTGTTGCATAGTAAAGGAATTTCTCAAAATGAGTCCCTCCCATTGAGAATCAATAATTTTCCTAAATGGGTTTAGGTATCTATATCCGTATTCTTCCTCATCCTAAGAAGGGATGAATATTACACAATAGAAAAGGGCATTATGGTCATATTAGATATCTTTCATAACCACATGGTTCCTTCCTTTAGGTATGTTAAATCCATCACCATAAATATTAGGAGCCAATTGAAAAAATTTAAACTTCATGAACTATTCTTCTATCTCTCTTACCTAATATATCTCTTTATATTTTATCAAATCACCTCCTTGTCCCACCTAGGACTATAATAATTAAAATATGGAAAACCCTTGAGGTATATTGACTAGCTTCCATGGGTTAGAAAGGGTAAGAAGGATACATCCCTATTCAAATACATAAATAGGTTCATGTACATAGTATTTGTGGTCACAACAAGGAAGGAAACACATAGAATTATTGAATAAATCCAACCCTACCTGCAAGTGGTTGATAAGAATATGAGACTTGACTTATTTTTAGAGGAACATTTAACTATTAGTAGGATGTATGAGGTAGAATATTCCCCTTTAAAACTCCCCAAGCTCCTCACCCCAAGAAATTGTTTTCTTGAGTATGTTAGGAAATCAGTTCAAATTGATAAAGACTACTCTCTTGAAATCCAAAATTAAAAGCTACATCAAATATCCCATCATCATGGGGGGGGATTACAATTTTTATATAATAAGGGTGGAAAGGAAGCTATCAATGCCCATGAAGAGATCAATTTTCCTTTAGATAAACCATGGAAGTATTATTCTCACTTCACCATAGCAACAAAAAAGGAGAATAAGAATCTAGGTCCATATGATCATGGGAGTAATGTTACGAGGAAAATCTCTCTATGACTAGGGTGAAAAACAACAGATGGAAATGACTACAGAAATCAACTCTATTGCAACAATATTCTATATAAACCAACATGAAAGAGAGATAAGAAAGAGGCCTACCTCGTCCAGATGTTCGATGATGTCCATCATTGAGAACTTCGACCCAAAGCTATATACCTGCAACAAGTTCTCAACAAACAAGAAAAACAAGCATATGGTGGCGATATAAAATGTTAGCACATCAAATAGGATAATCCATCAATATGCATAACAAATACGCCCATGGATAATAATTCATATATTTGCAAGACATCAATTGGACGTGAAGAGAGTATTTCTATTAATAAATGATTAGCAGAAGTGAAAATATTACAGACTTCTGTGTCGGCACGGTTCAGAACCGAGAAACCAAGTTCCTTCCAGCTGGACCTCCACCAAAGGAAAGCTCATATAAGGGAGATAATGAGGTTCTTCATCAATAAGGGAAGAGCTTGGGGACTGAACACTATGTTCAGACTTAAAGGACAAAGGGATGCAGACTCAATATGAAGTAAATAATTTCTCCAGAGTAACTTTGCTCTCAAAGTTNTTTTATGTTTTCTCATGATAAATGCATGTGGGTGATGCAGATGAGATGATGTTGATTAAAGTTAGAATTTCGACTAAAAAGAGTAGCTCGGGGAAGATACTGATTGGAAATCTCTAAGGGCAGCTAGAACTCTGGGAGCCACGGTTCTTTGAGACTTCCTGAGTCGGCCTATTACTGAAGCCCAAGGAAAGGGAGGTGTAGCAGTCGATGGGTTGTATGACAGTGAAGGTGTACCCTCCTGGGGTGGGACAGGCATGTGGGGGAATGAGAGACCATTAGTTGGAGTGTTGTTGAGTTTTGGTACCTTGTTCTAGACCATGTTGATGTGGAAGGTATTCTCAATCAAAATATAAGTATCAATTCTCTATTCATTATATGTTGTGTATCTTGTATACAGGTTATAATGTTATTAGAATTGCCTGTATATACATATACATATGTTGCATATATGTTCTAATGTTTATTCCAAATGAATAGGTGTAGGAGTAGAGTGTTTATGTCTGTGGAGCCATAGCCCTGCTAAGAGTTTATCAATAATGAGATCTAAGGTTGGTTGGAACTTCATGGATCTATAACCAGTCAGTGCTTTCAATGAGGTTTAATTGAAGCATGTAACAAGGAGAAATGAGTTGAATGCTTTCCTGAAGCAACTCTATAAAATAGAGCAATTGAGTTTCACCTGCAGAAGGAACACCAGAATTGGTGCTTGAAAGTAGAGAAACAGGTGGATAATAGGCTTCCAATAGATAAAGCTTGGATCTTTTTGAAGAATTTTTGAATTATATATGTATAAACAAGTTGCACTGAGGACGGTGAAAAAATAAGGAGAGGGGATTGTAATATCCCCCAGTAGAGCCCTAGTTGTAATTATGAATTGTAAACATGATTGTTAGGATGATGAGCCTATCTATAATAAGCTAGGAGGCTTATGTGATAATTAAGCCAGGAGCCAAGGATGATAAGGCCAGGAGCCTATTTTGTATATGTAATTATGAAAAATCATTAATAAAAATATAAACATCGCTATGTGTAGACCGACCACAAAGAAAAAGTGATGGGGGAGTAAGCCCCACTAGGTAGGGCAAGGGAGGGGGCTAAGTGTTTATGCCTAGGGACTAAGCTAGGGGGATTACCTCTAAAAGAATAACATTTTATTGTTATTTCCTTTAGATTAAGGTGGGCATGATCAGGATTATCTTAAGTTCTGGGAAAGGGGACGTAGGTTAAATGGAGCACATGTAGCTCTAGAAAGACAAGTGTCGACCTGGGTGCATGCAGTTAAAGTCGAAGAGTCAGCTCGTGTTGGGGGGTCTGCCATTCTCCCATCTGGCACATGAACCCATTTTTTCCTCTGTGTCTGATCTCTACATAATGACACATCTCTGAAAAACAGAAAAGGAAGTCGACCTGTGGGATTCAAGAACCTAGTCTACCCACACCTACAGAACCGAGTTCATACCTTAACCATTTTTGGGTGGTTTCTTTCTGTTTTCTAAGCCATGTTGTGTCATAATTGTTGATTCTTTCGGCCACGCAATCCCTTGAAGAAGTGTGGCTTGTTGTCGCCAGTCATTTCTTA
The DNA here is from genome assembly GCA_000966675.3 of Picea glauca. Lineage (NCBI taxonomy): Eukaryota > Viridiplantae > Streptophyta > Pinopsida > Pinales > Pinaceae > Picea > Picea glauca. The sequence goes on from JZKD02S0743544.1 coordinate 10,863, forward strand.
CTGAGCCTTGATATATCCTAGTGTTCAACTGTTACCGTTTCGGGTGTCCATACCATTTTCCCTGTTGCTTTTTCTATCACCCATACTTGGCTATAGCTGAGTCGAAGATTAGTTGAAGAGGTAGGTTGTTAGTCCTGTGAGAAACTCTCCCAGGTGAGAGAGTTTGCTAGGAAGTGAGTTCTCCTGGAAGGGAGTCTCGTAGTAGCTACAGTACTCTGAGACTTTTGGTACAATCTATTTCTAAAGCCCAAGGTAAGGGAGGTGTACTAGCCGATGGACTTGTATTAGTGAAGGTGTATCCTCCTGGGGTGGAGCAAGCGTGTGGGGAATGAGGGTTTGTGGGTTGTGGGCGTAAGTGGCTTCTGGGATAAAAGATCCTTCCTGTTGCTTTGTGAAACTTTCGTGTTGTCCTTGCCAAGCCTAGAATTCCCTTTCCCAATGGAGTTTAGTCCTAGCTCGGTGGAGACCTACTGCTGAGAGTGATGAGTAGCACGGTCTAAGGTTGGGAGGTTCGTGGAAGGTTTGCACATAGTTGGTGGATTTACTCCAGTTGAAAAGATAAGTACCTCTTTTATGTTCATTTACATGTTGTGTAATGGTACTTATGTTTTAATTGATGAGTATTGCTTGTGTATGTTGTATATGCTGCATGTGTAGGCTTATTGTTACTTCCACATTAAAATGTTACACACACACATATATATATGTATGTATGTATGTATAATAGACATTCTATGTTCATGTGGATGTGCATGTTTTTCCGCATGTATCTCTGTGTGGCATAGCCAGTAGTTAAGGTTGGATATGTCACATATCAAAGTAGTGCAACAGAGTTGCATGAGTGGTGTTCCCAGGCCCGTTGGTGGCTGAGGACGTTACAAATTGGTATCAGAGCTTTAAAGGCTAAGTTAAGGTTGTGTTGGTAGCGTTTCCCGGCCTGGTGGAGGGATGAGGATGTTACATTTGAATTCCTAGTATAATCCCCTCATGTCATCCCTCAATCTACCACATCAACCTACATGGAAGGATTTAAAAATAATACTTACCCTCTAATCCTATATCCCCCCCTTATCTTCAGATAGGCTTATGGAAATCATGTTTTCTCATATATAACAAGAAAGTGATGGTAGGTTTTCTCAGAAAATTCACAAGTATCAACATCCTAAAGGTTTAGAGGAACAAGGGAGGTATTAGTAGAGTAGGTCGATGGTGGAAATTTTTTCCACGAGGATAGATCAATTATTTCAAATAACCCACAACAATATAGTCCATCAAGGAAGAACATATGAGGAAGCATTGCAAATGGTACATAGGTGCTCCACCTTAGAGGATCAATGATCATTAGATTCTTAATTATGGGGTTTAATTTTATCATAGATATAAGAATTTGAAAGGAAGAAAAACAACCAACATTTACCCTACTCATTTTCATTGATGACTCATAACTATTTGTGGGGATTAGTTTCATCATGGGTTCAAAATTTTGGAAAAGTTTTGAAAATTTGAGATTAACCTCGCCAAAGGTAATTGATGGTTGGAAATCTCTCATGGGATCCCTTTCCATTAGGTTACTAATATTACTCAAATTCCATGGATTGTGGATATACTTCCCACCAATATAGACCTATGATCTAAATCTTGTTGCGAGATTCAATCCCATTGGGGGTCATAAATATCTGAAGTGTCATGAATGACAACTATTATCCTTTCTAGTGTAGATCAATAATCTAGGATTCATCATAGGAAATGAGAAAATGGTATATCTGATGGTATGGAATTCCATGAATAACCACTTTCACACCTTATTAAATATATTTATGTCTCACAAGCACTCATGGGGTACCCCCACTAGTGTTAAAAATTTTAGTGTCACCTAAGGAATAGTTGCTAACAAAAAATTAGGGAAGACCTATCAATATGTAAATCTATTAGTGTTCCAATGACTGAATTCCCCCACCATTGAAAATTTGACATGTGTCCTAGTCCAAAATAAAAATTGATAGCTCTAGTATGAAGTTTCCATTTATGAATCCACATGTAAATTGAATGCTCACACAATGTTATGATTTTAGAATTAAAACAAAATAAAGGTGCCCCTCCCCCCACATTTTTCATATGGATATAAATAAGGAGGATATTTGGTGAAAATAACTAAGTTCAAGTTATCTCTTACTGTCATTTTTCAAAATTGTATCATTCATCACTTTTGAAGCTGCCAACCTCTATCTGCTACCGAGTATTGAATTTTACTAGGTATGTCTCATCCAAAACCCTACTTAATTTATTTTTCCTCTCCATAAATTATATCTACCAAACCTAAATTTGAAAATGCTTATTATGAGGAGTCCTCCTCCTCATCCACCATCCATTTCTTAGATATGAGAAACCTATCTTCCTCTAATCTCCCCTCCTTCATAGATAAATTTTCCAAAACCACCTCACTTAACCCCTATCATGACACCCCTCACCAATTGATAGGGCCACCTACATTTTATTTGTATAGGGATAAAAGAAAATCCCTTATTGGACCTAGTTACCTTGTCATGTTAAAAGATTAAAGAAGAATTCCATTGTTGAGATTGTTGCATAGTAAAGGAATTTCTCAAAATGAGTCCCTCCCATTGAGAATCAATAATTTTCCTAAATGGGTTTAGGTATCTATATCCGTATTCTTCCTCATCCTAAGAAGGGATGAATATTACACAATAGAAAAGGGCATTATGGTCATATTAGATATCTTTCATAACCACATGGTTCCTTCCTTTAGGTATGTTAAATCCATCACCATAAATATTAGGAGCCAATTGAAAAAATTTAAACTTCATGAACTATTCTTCTATCTCTCTTACCTAATATATCTCTTTATATTTTATCAAATCACCTCCTTGTCCCACCTAGGACTATAATAATTAAAATATGGAAAACCCTTGAGGTATATTGACTAGCTTCCATGGGTTAGAAAGGGTAAGAAGGATACATCCCTATTCAAATACATAAATAGGTTCATGTACATAGTATTTGTGGTCACAACAAGGAAGGAAACACATAGAATTATTGAATAAATCCAACCCTACCTGCAAGTGGTTGATAAGAATATGAGACTTGACTTATTTTTAGAGGAACATTTAACTATTAGTAGGATGTATGAGGTAGAATATTCCCCTTTAAAACTCCCCAAGCTCCTCACCCCAAGAAATTGTTTTCTTGAGTATGTTAGGAAATCAGTTCAAATTGATAAAGACTACTCTCTTGAAATCCAAAATTAAAAGCTACATCAAATATCCCATCATCATGGGGGGGGATTACAATTTTTATATAATAAGGGTGGAAAGGAAGCTATCAATGCCCATGAAGAGATCAATTTTCCTTTAGATAAACCATGGAAGTATTATTCTCACTTCACCATAGCAACAAAAAAGGAGAATAAGAATCTAGGTCCATATGATCATGGGAGTAATGTTACGAGGAAAATCTCTCTATGACTAGGGTGAAAAACAACAGATGGAAATGACTACAGAAATCAACTCTATTGCAACAATATTCTATATAAACCAACATGAAAGAGAGATAAGAAAGAGGCCTACCTCGTCCAGATGTTCGATGATGTCCATCATTGAGAACTTCGACCCAAAGCTATATACCTGCAACAAGTTCTCAACAAACAAGAAAAACAAGCATATGGTGGCGATATAAAATGTTAGCACATCAAATAGGATAATCCATCAATATGCATAACAAATACGCCCATGGATAATAATTCATATATTTGCAAGACATCAATTGGACGTGAAGAGAGTATTTCTATTAATAAATGATTAGCAGAAGTGAAAATATTACAGACTTCTGTGTCGGCACGGTTCAGAACCGAGAAACCAAGTTCCTTCCAGCTGGACCTCCACCAAAGGAAAGCTCATATAAGGGAGATAATGAGGTTCTTCATCAATAAGGGAAGAGCTTGGGGACTGAACACTATGTTCAGACTTAAAGGACAAAGGGATGCAGACTCAATATGAAGTAAATAATTTCTCCAGAGTAACTTTGCTCTCAAAGTT
>JZKD02S0743577.1:0-14914 GCA_000966675.3 Picea glauca
AATATCTGGATATATGTAAATATAAAGGAGAAAAATCCCCACAACCAGATAAATGTCAAACAAAGAAAGAATGGTTTAAGAATTTCTCCATATGTAAGTACAGTTTCCCTTAAAGAAAGACTTTTTTGGTTTAAGAATGTCAAACAAAGAAACAATGGTATAAACAAATCTTATAAACAAAGAAAGAATAGTAGATCACTAAAACAAATCTTATATCACTCATGGCACATTGACTAAAGTTGAATTTGGGAAACTTTGGAAAAAAATGTTGAATCACTTATTTGTTCTAAAGATGTCAAACAAAGACACAATGTATCAGAGAAAAAGAACTAGAAGTCAACATTTATATGATGAAAGACTCAAAGATAAAAAATATCAAGCAACCAAGCTACATGATTGCTCAATGTGGTGCATACAGATCTATGCAAGCCAATGAAAATAATAACATAAGGTGGGGCTCTTTATTTATTGCTAACAATTCTAGATGACAAATCCGATGGATATTTTTGTGTTGTGTTACAAAACTTGGCTTAGGAAGTCTAGAGAGTAAGATTTAGACTCAGGCTTGGCTAAAAATAAGGAAAAACTTAGCTAATTTTTCCAAGCAAAATGGCAATTTTTTCCTGTTCGAATCATATAAACGTATAATGTGGGGTTACAAATGTTGGCTCACCGAAAAGTTAAGGGAGTCTGGTGAGTAAGATTTATACTCGGGCTTGGCTAAAACTTAGGAAAAGCTCATCTAATTTTACTGAGCAGAATGGCATATAAACTTATAATGTGGGGTTCACAAATCAAACTCATTGACCTGTAAAAAATAGGGCAAGTACTCGTGGGTCAGACTCATGTCAAACTAGTGAGTTTGACTTGGAAGTACTTGACAAATCATCATGGTTTTGTAACAAGGGAAACCATTAATACTCGGTATAAAGTAAGGTTCAATGAATACGGACTTAATAGCCAACAAGAATCTACATTGCAACAATAAACTTACCTTTTGAACTTCATCATAGCTATCCAAAGGGGCGGAAAATTTCTTGGCTTCCAGTGGGGATCAAGGTTTCACCACAGGTGGTGTCCCCAAAGCCCAAGAAAAAGCATCAAATCTGAACTAGGTATCGTTTATAATTTTGAAAAAACAAGACTAGCAAAATGAAAAAACCCCATTAAAGACACATACAAATCATATTGCTCTTCTCTTCCATAAATTTCTGTACAAAAGCAGAATGTGGAAAACACTTGAAATCTATCGTTTCTTTTTGCCCAAAAACAAGAGGAAAAAAAAAAAAATCTAAATTTAAATAAAACAAAATACAATAACCTACACTTGGAATTATGCAGCACGCATTTATCAACCAAGTATGTTTGTAAATATCATAAAGTTGACGCCACCTGCTTTTCGTAACCAACCTAGTTTTCTTTATGTCCTTTCACTCAACCACCTAGGCGACTGAGTATGAGCGGCATAGAAATCTAAGCGATCTGGTGTGCATGTCTTAGTCCACTGCTGAGTGTGAAGCTCCAAGGCAAGCCTCCTTCAATAACCCCTTCAGTGGCGAGCTCTCATAGTCTGGCCACTTCTGTGTGACCAACTAGAGAGGGAGAGGCGGATGTATGGGAGGCATAGCCATCTAAGCGACCTATTGTGAATGTCTTAGCTCACAGCTGGGCTGGAGAGGGAGAGGGGGAGCATTCTCCTGACCTTATTTTCGTCGGAACTTTCATTTCACCGGCACAGAACATGACCGACAAATTGAGAGAAGAAGAAATAGATATATTGACCTACCCTTCTAGCTCAGGGTTGTGATAACCATCTATTCCCCTCAAATTTGAACGAGTTCTTGGGCACTTAATCCTTTAGGGATAAAAACAATGGGATATTCACAACCTTCATACAGGAAAGATTCGAGTTTCTTTGAAGATAGAGCCGAAACAATAAATTTTAGTGTCGTTCATGGATGGTTGAAATTTTAAGATTCAATTGTTGTGGTTTCTGAAATAGAAAACCTATCTTTGCAGGTTTGGCTTGATAATAGAAGGTGAAATGTTGTGAACAAAATTGTTTGGCTTCTTACCATATAAATAGCTTCTTACCAAATTAAAAAAAAACTAAAATACTATAAATTATTATTATAGTGCAACAGACCATATTAATAGAAAAGTGAACGCAAAAAATCCTCAAATCTTGAAGTGGGAAGTCTTAAATTCTGAATTTGGTAAACCCTAACAAAAACAAAGGTGGGTGCAAATCGATATTGAGAAGAGGAGCATGAGCAGGAGTAGATGAAGAGCATGGAAAATACGAGGGATAAACTTCCATGGGAAGTGCAATTTCTGGTGCTCAAAAGGCTTCGCCCCATGGATTTACGCAGACTTCAATTTTCATGTAAATATTTTAATTCTTTGTCGTCAGAGTTTCTGATTGAGTATGAGAGACATCACCCCCCTCACACCACTCCGACTCCGAAGCGTGTTCTGGGATTTTAACGTTATCAACCTTTTGAAAGATTACAATGACGGGTTATTGTGCTACAGGAGGTACCTATGACATTCACCCACGGAGAGGATGTTTCTGGTGTTCAATCCTCTCTTTCCCGGCGAGGGAGAACAATGGATTTTGAGGGCGTCGACCACTGATTGCAGCGGGGAAAGTGTTTCAAAGATTGCATGAATAACCTTCGATCGGAAAAACTGTATCTCCAAGCTTGTCTTGTGCCAGAAGTCGAATCCGCCGGAGTATGATTCTAAAAGGACCACTTTTATTTACAAATTTTACCAAAGAGAAGATGTGGAAGAAGATAGAAGAGTCGAAGGAAATTAACAGTAAACTTAAAATTGGTTCACCCTCAGATGCTAATGCTCAAATTGTGAATGAACGTTTTCTGTGTTGGCTGATGCGGGTGAGCCATTGTTGTCCATTCCATACATGGTCTTGGTGTTTGATTTGGAAGAAGAGGCGTGGTTGTAGCCAATGCCAGTGGGCTATGAGTTGTTCGTTTCCATGTGTATTGGAGATCATGAAAATCAACTGTGTGTAGTAGGAAAAACAAAGGGGACGATGAAATTAATCCTTTGGAAACTAGACATGCAACAAAGGATTTTCAGAGAAGCCGAATACATTCTACTCCCACCTTCCTCATTATGGGAACCCTATCATTTATTGGGAGGCCGGGGTGTTATGCAGTTCACACTCTTTGACGGGGATCTCGTAATAAAGCGTTTATGGGTTTATGACATGTCACGCCATTCTTGGGAATGTTTGGGCACCGTCCCATTGACAACTGAATATTTCGATTATGACGATGCTAAATTGGGGATTTGTTTTGAACCCACCCTTTTCAGATTGGTATAAGTTTGCTCAAAGAATACGAGAGAAATATGTCACGTTCATACAATTAAGTTTCAGTGATTGTAGTCGGTCCTTACCTACGCCATGGCTGGAAATAGGGAACAAAAGAGTGAGGCATGCCCAACATCATATAATGATAAAAAGTTCATTGAAGGAAGGTGAGACACTAATGTCTGCCACGACTTCTAATCCTGGAAGGTATGGAACCGGGTAAACTTATAGAACCCGGTAAACTCGGTAAAATGCTTATGTCTTAACCCCCGTCTCTGGCACTTTAATATCGAATAGGTGCATATACTGGTGGTGCTTCTGGAACTACTTAACCAACTATTGACCCAATCAGACTGGAACTTTAGCCTCTGTATATGTTACCTTTGATGAAAGCCTTTTTTTCCACTGATACGGAATACGCCTCGACCCTTGCCTTTGTTTCCATAATTGCAACTTGAATCGGTTGGTTGGTACCTACGCCATGAAGCTTCATTTGGGCAGGATGGAAGTAAAGAATATGCAGGTATGTGATCTTGATCAGGAACAAGATAACGATGTGGGTTCAGAGGGAGCCTACTTATAAGCTTGTTGGCAAGTGGTAAACCTGTCACATTCAATCATTTTTCTTCTTGCTCACTGCATTCAATTTAGGAGTAATTCACAGTTTCATTTTCTTCCTGCTTCCCACATTCAATTTAGAAGTAATTCACAGTATCTTGGGGTGAATTTGTAGGTATTTATGAAATAACATATGAAGAGGCTCGTTGGTATTGAGATTGACATCGTTGGTATTGAGATTGACATCAACTCAGACCAGGTATGTTTAGTACAATTTAAAATAATTCTACTACAAATATTTTTGGAAAAGAAAAAACACAAATATTTCTGAAAAAAAAAACACAAATATGGACCTTAGGGGAAGTGAGGACTTCGAACTCACCTGAAGATTGAAGCTGGCATTCTTTTGTTATGATCTCTCCCATTACATAAAAAAAAAACACAAATATGGACCTTAGGGGAAGTGAGGACTTCGAACTCACCTGAAGATTGAAGCTGGCATTCTTTTGTTATGATCTCTCCCATTACATAATGTCATTAATGGATGGAAATATCAGAAAGCAGGTAAGGTTATGGCTCTGCTAACAGGTATAAGATTGAGCATCAGCCAAGTGGAGCGTTGCATGCATGCAGAGGCTTGCTTGACTGCAGTGAGATGCCTTCGAATGCAGTGAGACATTGGGAGCTTCAAAGCTTGTCCAGAATGTCAACAATGAGACATTGGGAGCTTCAAAGCTTGTCAGGAATGTCAGCAGGGGCCAGAGTTTATTTTAAAACATTCACAAATAAGAAAAAATAATTGAAACAGACCAGGGATTTAAGTCCCATTCGATGTTTCATTGTCCAATGGAAAAAAGATAGAGAATATTGGAAAATTCTGAAAATATTTTTGAATTCTGAAAATATTTTTGAATTTTGAAAATAGTCAAACTAATTCAAGGAAAAAGATATAGAATATTGGAAAATTCTGAAAATACCGATGTTTCATTGTCTAATGGAAAAAAGATAGAGAATATTGGAAAATTCTGAAAATATTTTTGAATTTTGAAAATAGTCAAACTAATTCAAGAAAAAAGATATAGAATATTGAAAAATTCTGAAAATATTTTTGAATTTTGAAAATATTCAAATTCAAGAAAAAAAATGATAGAGAATATTGGAAAATTCTGAAAATATTTTTAAATTTTAAAAATAGTCAAATTAATTCAAAAACTTTGTAAAAACATTGCAAAACGAAAACCTAACTGGTTGCTATAGTACCTTGGCAGGTACTAATAAAACGTTGACAAATCTATTATGAATGATATTTTCTATGAGAAAATATTTGTATTCATCTTGGTTGTTGGTTGTCATTCAACTCTGTTGAAAAACAATGGAAACGGTTTCCTATTCTAGTTTGAAACCATACAACAAACAACTTCTATAATGAGATGCTTTATAAAAAGTTTTCAAAGGGCTATGTTATTCATTATGTTAGCAACTATGTTGCATTTCACTTAGTAAATGCTACATTATGCTTTCTCATATATATACACCAACATTGTTCTACTATTTTGAAATTTGATTGGTTGTATTTTGTATACTCATCTATACACCTTTAAGGTTTGGGCTGGAATTGGATAGACTAGGTAGATGGTATTATCTTTTCATCGTCTCTAGAGTTTTGAGAATTTTTTTTTTTTTCTTCATTTAAGTGATCTTGCAAGTTGTCATATTATAATAGCATATTTATATATTAGGGTTTTGATTTTACATTGATAACACTATAATTTCAATTCCACATTAATACACTCTCTAATGTATAATCTATAGTACTTTGAAGGTTTCATCCTTTTGAAATCCACATAAAATGCACTTTCTTTTAGCTTCATGATTCATTGGTCACATAGAATGATGAATTGGGTTTTGACTCCACATTGTTTGTTTTTGTGGTGAAAAGACATAAAGATAAATTCGGTGGTGATAATACATAAATATAAATACTTCGTTGTTTCATTTAATCCATAAAAGGTTATCATGGGCCATTGGTAAATTTGCACATTAGTGATTATTGTAACTTATTTTATTAACATCTTCTTTAATTTGGACTAACAAAATTTTGTAGCAAACAACTTTTAGCTTTAGTTTTAGGTGAGTTTTATTTATAATTTTAGTAATATTTTTTTTATGGATTATTGGAATTATAAGTTTTAATTTTTGAAATTGTAATATGGAGTTGTCCAATAACAATACAGGTTTACAAATCCATTTGTCATATAAGAATTTACAAAATTATACAATTTTATTATCAAAATTGTGATTTTCCATTGTAATTAAATAACTTGTCAGAAAAGAAAATTTACTCCAAAGATTAAACTACTCTTGGTTGGTTGCCAATATATCTCATTGAACATTGATATTATTTAGTATGTCATATTTTCCTAATAAAGTTGTAAATCTTTATTGTTGGAATATGTAATTCCTACTTGTCTTAATAATGTGTGAGAAAATTATGTTTTCTAATGTATTTTGTTTATTATTGGGTAGAGTTCATCTCTATTTTCTAGTCTTTAGAAGGTTATTAAATAGTTGATCGTGATAAACATTCTTTCCAACTAAAAGTCATAAAATGATGTGCGATTAAGATATTTATTCAACTGATAGATTGAGTGACCAAAATATTTTATCTATTTTAAAACAAACCTTAATATATTTAAATGTACCATTACATTGATTCAATAGTGTGATTGAATCATTGTTAATGTGTAATATTCCACACTCCCATTTTAACATGGTACTATTCCAAATTGATGGCATCAAATGGCTCGTGGAAGGAGTGCAAGTGTAGTGATAGGCTCGATGGAGTAGAGAGGAATGAATTGGGTGCGAATTGCGAGCAAAGGTTGCGAAAGCAATTCATATGAAAGCTGAATCTAAACGAAAAAGAGATAGGGAAGGTGCTCCAGTGGATTCGTTGTAGGAGAAATGCGGATGAGAGGCGTGACAACTAGGAGAAGGAAGCGGCCATCAAGAGGCCAAAACCACTGAGAAAAGAGAGAGCCTTGGGCAGATCCATGGCAACAGATCCACAATGGAATGTAGATTCTAGATTCACATCACCTACACATTGTCCTGTGTGGATTAATCCTGGAGAGTGTTGCGTTATTGGTGGAAGCGATCTACAATTTCAATATTTGAATTCTCATATGTGAGTATAACAACATCGTCTCCTGTTCCAATTTTCAAATTTTAAATCACTAATGTCTTTGGGCATATCTAGAACCCCCTACCATTTTGCGTGAAGAAAGCCCCAATGGCAATGACCCTTAGATTCTGCAAAAATGTAGCTTAAATGGATTTGACATTCTATTTTTTTCCGGAAGAAAATTTTCTCCAACTTATATAAAATAAGGTGATTTACAAAAACTGTTCCTGTCCAAAAGACACAAAACAGATAGAGTGCAGCCAATGACTACTAGAACAAACAGAAAATTNAATATCTGGATATATGTAAATATAAAGGAGAAAAATCCCCACAACCAGATAAATGTCAAACAAAGAAAGAATGGTTTAAGAATTTCTCCATATGTAAGTACAGTTTCCCTTAAAGAAAGACTTTTTTGGTTTAAGAATGTCAAACAAAGAAACAATGGTATAAACAAATCTTATAAACAAAGAAAGAATAGTAGATCACTAAAACAAATCTTATATCACTCATGGCACATTGACTAAAGTTGAATTTGGGAAACTTTGGAAAAAAATGTTGAATCACTTATTTGTTCTAAAGATGTCAAACAAAGACACAATGTATCAGAGAAAAAGAACTAGAAGTCAACATTTATATGATGAAAGACTCAAAGATAAAAAATATCAAGCAACCAAGCTACATGATTGCTCAATGTGGTGCATACAGATCTATGCAAGCCAATGAAAATAATAACATAAGGTGGGGCTCTTTATTTATTGCTAACAATTCTAGATGACAAATCCGATGGATATTTTTGTGTTGTGTTACAAAACTTGGCTTAGGAAGTCTAGAGAGTAAGATTTAGACTCAGGCTTGGCTAAAAATAAGGAAAAACTTAGCTAATTTTTCCAAGCAAAATGGCAATTTTTTCCTGTTCGAATCATATAAACGTATAATGTGGGGTTACAAATGTTGGCTCACCGAAAAGTTAAGGGAGTCTGGTGAGTAAGATTTATACTCGGGCTTGGCTAAAACTTAGGAAAAGCTCATCTAATTTTACTGAGCAGAATGGCATATAAACTTATAATGTGGGGTTCACAAATCAAACTCATTGACCTGTAAAAAATAGGGCAAGTACTCGTGGGTCAGACTCATGTCAAACTAGTGAGTTTGACTTGGAAGTACTTGACAAATCATCATGGTTTTGTAACAAGGGAAACCATTAATACTCGGTATAAAGTAAGGTTCAATGAATACGGACTTAATAGCCAACAAGAATCTACATTGCAACAATAAACTTACCTTTTGAACTTCATCATAGCTATCCAAAGGGGCGGAAAATTTCTTGGCTTCCAGTGGGGATCAAGGTTTCACCACAGGTGGTGTCCCCAAAGCCCAAGAAAAAGCATCAAATCTGAACTAGGTATCGTTTATAATTTTGAAAAAACAAGACTAGCAAAATGAAAAAACCCCATTAAAGACACATACAAATCATATTGCTCTTCTCTTCCATAAATTTCTGTACAAAAGCAGAATGTGGAAAACACTTGAAATCTATCGTTTCTTTTTGCCCAAAAACAAGAGGAAAAAAAAAAAAATCTAAATTTAAATAAAACAAAATACAATAACCTACACTTGGAATTATGCAGCACGCATTTATCAACCAAGTATGTTTGTAAATATCATAAAGTTGACGCCACCTGCTTTTCGTAACCAACCTAGTTTTCTTTATGTCCTTTCACTCAACCACCTAGGCGACTGAGTATGAGCGGCATAGAAATCTAAGCGATCTGGTGTGCATGTCTTAGTCCACTGCTGAGTGTGAAGCTCCAAGGCAAGCCTCCTTCAATAACCCCTTCAGTGGCGAGCTCTCATAGTCTGGCCACTTCTGTGTGACCAACTAGAGAGGGAGAGGCGGATGTATGGGAGGCATAGCCATCTAAGCGACCTATTGTGAATGTCTTAGCTCACAGCTGGGCTGGAGAGGGAGAGGGGGAGCATTCTCCTGACCTTATTTTCGTCGGAACTTTCATTTCACCGGCACAGAACATGACCGACAAATTGAGAGAAGAAGAAATAGATATATTGACCTACCCTTCTAGCTCAGGGTTGTGATAACCATCTATTCCCCTCAAATTTGAACGAGTTCTTGGGCACTTAATCCTTTAGGGATAAAAACAATGGGATATTCACAACCTTCATACAGGAAAGATTCGAGTTTCTTTGAAGATAGAGCCGAAACAATAAATTTTAGTGTCGTTCATGGATGGTTGAAATTTTAAGATTCAATTGTTGTGGTTTCTGAAATAGAAAACCTATCTTTGCAGGTTTGGCTTGATAATAGAAGGTGAAATGTTGTGAACAAAATTGTTTGGCTTCTTACCATATAAATAGCTTCTTACCAAATTAAAAAAAAACTAAAATACTATAAATTATTATTATAGTGCAACAGACCATATTAATAGAAAAGTGAACGCAAAAAATCCTCAAATCTTGAAGTGGGAAGTCTTAAATTCTGAATTTGGTAAACCCTAACAAAAACAAAGGTGGGTGCAAATCGATATTGAGAAGAGGAGCATGAGCAGGAGTAGATGAAGAGCATGGAAAATACGAGGGATAAACTTCCATGGGAAGTGCAATTTCTGGTGCTCAAAAGGCTTCGCCCCATGGATTTACGCAGACTTCAATTTTCATGTAAATATTTTAATTCTTTGTCGTCAGAGTTTCTGATTGAGTATGAGAGACATCACCCCCCTCACACCACTCCGACTCCGAAGCGTGTTCTGGGATTTTAACGTTATCAACCTTTTGAAAGATTACAATGACGGGTTATTGTGCTACAGGAGGTACCTATGACATTCACCCACGGAGAGGATGTTTCTGGTGTTCAATCCTCTCTTTCCCGGCGAGGGAGAACAATGGATTTTGAGGGCGTCGACCACTGATTGCAGCGGGGAAAGTGTTTCAAAGATTGCATGAATAACCTTCGATCGGAAAAACTGTATCTCCAAGCTTGTCTTGTGCCAGAAGTCGAATCCGCCGGAGTATGATTCTAAAAGGACCACTTTTATTTACAAATTTTACCAAAGAGAAGATGTGGAAGAAGATAGAAGAGTCGAAGGAAATTAACAGTAAACTTAAAATTGGTTCACCCTCAGATGCTAATGCTCAAATTGTGAATGAACGTTTTCTGTGTTGGCTGATGCGGGTGAGCCATTGTTGTCCATTCCATACATGGTCTTGGTGTTTGATTTGGAAGAAGAGGCGTGGTTGTAGCCAATGCCAGTGGGCTATGAGTTGTTCGTTTCCATGTGTATTGGAGATCATGAAAATCAACTGTGTGTAGTAGGAAAAACAAAGGGGACGATGAAATTAATCCTTTGGAAACTAGACATGCAACAAAGGATTTTCAGAGAAGCCGAATACATTCTACTCCCACCTTCCTCATTATGGGAACCCTATCATTTATTGGGAGGCCGGGGTGTTATGCAGTTCACACTCTTTGACGGGGATCTCGTAATAAAGCGTTTATGGGTTTATGACATGTCACGCCATTCTTGGGAATGTTTGGGCACCGTCCCATTGACAACTGAATATTTCGATTATGACGATGCTAAATTGGGGATTTGTTTTGAACCCACCCTTTTCAGATTGGTATAAGTTTGCTCAAAGAATACGAGAGAAATATGTCACGTTCATACAATTAAGTTTCAGTGATTGTAGTCGGTCCTTACCTACGCCATGGCTGGAAATAGGGAACAAAAGAGTGAGGCATGCCCAACATCATATAATGATAAAAAGTTCATTGAAGGAAGGTGAGACACTAATGTCTGCCACGACTTCTAATCCTGGAAGGTATGGAACCGGGTAAACTTATAGAACCCGGTAAACTCGGTAAAATGCTTATGTCTTAACCCCCGTCTCTGGCACTTTAATATCGAATAGGTGCATATACTGGTGGTGCTTCTGGAACTACTTAACCAACTATTGACCCAATCAGACTGGAACTTTAGCCTCTGTATATGTTACCTTTGATGAAAGCCTTTTTTTCCACTGATACGGAATACGCCTCGACCCTTGCCTTTGTTTCCATAATTGCAACTTGAATCGGTTGGTTGGTACCTACGCCATGAAGCTTCATTTGGGCAGGATGGAAGTAAAGAATATGCAGGTATGTGATCTTGATCAGGAACAAGATAACGATGTGGGTTCAGAGGGAGCCTACTTATAAGCTTGTTGGCAAGTGGTAAACCTGTCACATTCAATCATTTTTCTTCTTGCTCACTGCATTCAATTTAGGAGTAATTCACAGTTTCATTTTCTTCCTGCTTCCCACATTCAATTTAGAAGTAATTCACAGTATCTTGGGGTGAATTTGTAGGTATTTATGAAATAACATATGAAGAGGCTCGTTGGTATTGAGATTGACATCGTTGGTATTGAGATTGACATCAACTCAGACCAGGTATGTTTAGTACAATTTAAAATAATTCTACTACAAATATTTTTGGAAAAGAAAAAACACAAATATTTCTGAAAAAAAAAACACAAATATGGACCTTAGGGGAAGTGAGGACTTCGAACTCACCTGAAGATTGAAGCTGGCATTCTTTTGTTATGATCTCTCCCATTACATAAAAAAAAAACACAAATATGGACCTTAGGGGAAGTGAGGACTTCGAACTCACCTGAAGATTGAAGCTGGCATTCTTTTGTTATGATCTCTCCCATTACATAATGTCATTAATGGATGGAAATATCAGAAAGCAGGTAAGGTTATGGCTCTGCTAACAGGTATAAGATTGAGCATCAGCCAAGTGGAGCGTTGCATGCATGCAGAGGCTTGCTTGACTGCAGTGAGATGCCTTCGAATGCAGTGAGACATTGGGAGCTTCAAAGCTTGTCCAGAATGTCAACAATGAGACATTGGGAGCTTCAAAGCTTGTCAGGAATGTCAGCAGGGGCCAGAGTTTATTTTAAAACATTCACAAATAAGAAAAAATAATTGAAACAGACCAGGGATTTAAGTCCCATTCGATGTTTCATTGTCCAATGGAAAAAAGATAGAGAATATTGGAAAATTCTGAAAATATTTTTGAATTCTGAAAATATTTTTGAATTTTGAAAATAGTCAAACTAATTCAAGGAAAAAGATATAGAATATTGGAAAATTCTGAAAATACCGATGTTTCATTGTCTAATGGAAAAAAGATAGAGAATATTGGAAAATTCTGAAAATATTTTTGAATTTTGAAAATAGTCAAACTAATTCAAGAAAAAAGATATAGAATATTGAAAAATTCTGAAAATATTTTTGAATTTTGAAAATATTCAAATTCAAGAAAAAAAATGATAGAGAATATTGGAAAATTCTGAAAATATTTTTAAATTTTAAAAATAGTCAAATTAATTCAAAAACTTTGTAAAAACATTGCAAAACGAAAACCTAACTGGTTGCTATAGTACCTTGGCAGGTACTAATAAAACGTTGACAAATCTATTATGAATGATATTTTCTATGAGAAAATATTTGTATTCATCTTGGTTGTTGGTTGTCATTCAACTCTGTTGAAAAACAATGGAAACGGTTTCCTATTCTAGTTTGAAACCATACAACAAACAACTTCTATAATGAGATGCTTTATAAAAAGTTTTCAAAGGGCTATGTTATTCATTATGTTAGCAACTATGTTGCATTTCACTTAGTAAATGCTACATTATGCTTTCTCATATATATACACCAACATTGTTCTACTATTTTGAAATTCGATTGGTTGTATTTTGTATACTCATCTATACACCTTTAAGGTTTGGGCTGGAATTGGATAGACTAGGTAGATGGTATTATCTTTTCATCATCTCTAGAGTTTTGAGATTTTTTTTTTGTCTTCATTTAAGTGATCTTGCAAGTTGTCATATTTATATATTAGGGTTTTGATTTTACATCGATAACACTATAATTTCAATTCCACATTAATACACTCTCTAATGTATAATCTATAGTACTTTGAAGGTTTCATCCTTTTGAAATCCACATAAAATGCACTTTCTTTTAGCTTAATGATTCATTGGTCACATAGAATGATGAATTGGGTTTTGACTCCACATTGTTTGTTTTTGGTGGTGAAAAGACATAAAGATAAATTTGAAATTCCACACTAATACACTCTCTAATCTATAATCTATAGTATTTTGAAGGTTTCATCCTTTTGAAATCCACATAAAATGCACCTTCTTTTAGCTTCATGATTCATTGGTCACATAGAATGATGAATTGGGTTTTGACTCCACATTGTTTGTTTTTTGTGGTGAAAAGACATAAAGATAAATTTGGTGGTGATAATACATAAATATAAATACTTCGTTGTTTCATTTAATCCATAAAAGGTTATCATGGGCCATTGGTAAATTTGCACATTAGTGATTATTGTAACTTATTTTATTAACATCTTCTTTAATTTGGACTAACAAAATTTTGTAGCAAACAACTTTTAGCTTTAGTTTTAGGTGAGTTTTATTTATAATTTTAGTAATATTTTTTTTATGGATTATTGGAATTATAAGTTTTAATTTTTGAAATTGTAATATGGAGTTGTCCAATAACAATACAGGTTTACAAATCCATTTGTCATATAAGAATTTACAAAATTATACAATTTTATTATCAAAATTGTGATTTTCCATTGTAATTAAATAACTTGTCAGAAAAGAAAATTTACTCCAAAGATTAAACTACTCTTGGTTGGTTGCCAATATATCTCATTGAACATTGATATTATTTAGTATGTCATATTTTCCTAATAAAGTTGTAAATCTTTATTGTTGGAATATGTAATTCCTACTTGTCTTAATAATGTGTGAGAAAATTATGTTTTCTAATGTATTTTGTTTATTATTGGGTAGAGTTCATCTCTATTTTCTAGTCTTTAGAAGGTTATTAAATAGTTGATCGTGATAAACATTCTTTCCAACTAAAAGTCATAAAATGATGTGCGATTAAGATATTTATTCAACTGATAGATTGAGTGACCAAAATATTTTATCTATTTTAAAACAAACCTTAATATATTTAAATGTACCATTACATTGATTCAATAGTGTGATTGAATCATTGTTAATGT
The DNA here is from genome assembly GCA_000966675.3 of Picea glauca. Classification (NCBI taxonomy): domain Eukaryota; kingdom Viridiplantae; phylum Streptophyta; class Pinopsida; order Pinales; family Pinaceae; genus Picea; species Picea glauca. Next base: position 14,186 of record JZKD02S0743577.1, read on the forward strand.
GTAATATTCCACACTCCCATTTTAACATGGTACTATTCCAAATTGATGGCATCAAATGGCTCGTGGAAGGAGTGCAAGTGTAGTGATAGGCTCGATGGAGTAGAGAGGAATGAATTGGGTGCGAATTGCGAGCAAAGGTTGCGAAAGCAATTCATATGAAAGCTGAATCTAAACGAAAAAGAGATAGGGAAGGTGCTCCAGTGGATTCGTTGTAGGAGAAATGCGGATGAGAGGCGTGACAACTAGGAGAAGGAAGCGGCCATCAAGAGGCCAAAACCACTGAGAAAAGAGAGAGCCTTGGGCAGATCCATGGCAACAGATCCACAATGGAATGTAGATTCTAGATTCACATCACCTACACATTGTCCTGTGTGGATTAATCCTGGAGAGTGTTGCGTTATTGGTGGAAGCGATCTACAATTTCAATATTTGAATTCTCATATGTGAGTATAACAACATCGTCTCCTGTTCCAATTTTCAAATTTTAAATCACTAATGTCTTTGGGCATATCTAGAACCCCCTACCATTTTGCGTGAAGAAAGCCCCAATGGCAATGACCCTTAGATTCTGCAAAAATGTAGCTTAAATGGATTTGACATTCTATTTTTTTCCGGAAGAAAATTTTCTCCAACTTATATAAAATAAGGTGATTTACAAAAACTGTTCCTGTCCAAAAGACACAAAACAGATAGAGTGCAGCCAATGACTACTAGAACAAACAGAAAATT
>JZKD02S0743599.1:0-14913 GCA_000966675.3 Picea glauca
CACACGCCCATAAAGAGAAATAGGTGATGGGATCGCCAGACGCAGTCGTCAAATCTTACGCGCCCTAACACACACACATGCAAAGAACATAACACCTACCCAACAATCACAAGGCACAGCTTCCATCTTTGCAAGCTTTGGCATTGAATCTAACCAATGAAAAGGTTGAAACATGAGCATTTCCTTACACAAAATTTTAGTGGCTCATTCTTTTCCTCTCGACCCCAAGAACTTAAAATATTTCACATGAGATGGTGATTTTAGAGCATTGCATCTTTTGTATGTTTTCTCTCATATTCTTTCCTTTGGTGTTTATAACGTGAGGGGAAACCTTTCTTTCGTTTTCCCATACCATTAACAAATTTGCACATGAAATGAGACTATTAAATGCCATTAGCAATGACTAAAACAAAACAAGGGTGGTAGGTGTGGAAGGTGATTGTGTACAACCCCATAGGGCAAAATGAATTAATGTATGCCTAGTGATTGAGAGAGACCTCCAACAGTCAGGTTGAAGCTCTAGCCCTGTTACAAGTTCTAACATTGTTGCATGCAATACATGTTAAAAATATCATGGTCATTGGAGACTCCATGGTAATCTTGTGGTCTCTAAGATTGTTCAGACTAATAGATAGAATACAAATAATAGCTAGTCATCTTGAGAAAATAAAAAATTTCCACATCCTTCATTATTTAAATTTTGAAGTAGATGTCATGGAAAATAGGGGTGCACTATGAAACTAGGTTCAACTGATCTAAAAAGGGGGGGAAATTATTTTGCAATACCTTCCATGACTATCACAATTACAAACTACAGTATAAACACCCACATTGAAATTATGGAAAAGTGGCAAGTGAACCATATCAACATGCAAAGGTGCATAATTCGCACATACCAACACACCCCACCCGGCCCCGTACTCTTACATTCCATCATCATGCTTGAACCTTTAATGGAGGGAGGAACAAGCATCCATCGACGTTGGGCTAAAGGATTTTAGTGTAGTCTCAATTCTCCTCATAATTATATTTGTTGTAGGCAAAGGGAAACTCAAAATATTTTATTGCCCTCTCATGTTGACATCGGAGACTACGACTATCATGGCACTGTGGAGATTAGATAATCACTAGAGACTGAGTGTAGGTAATTTGAGGCCTTTTATGAGCTGCAATATTGGGGGTAGTGCGTGCCCTTCTATTTGGGTATTAACCTCAATTGCAATGGAGAATAGAAATTTTTGCGATGATTGTAATGCCTACGACATAGCTGAATTTTATCAACTAATTTGAAGCCAGGCTTGTTATTTAGAGGGGTTGTAGATAACTATTACTTAAATGGTAAATAATGTCATATCCAAATGGAGGAAATGAAGTCCAAAATTTATGATATGGAACTGAGATTAGACATTCATAATACTTGGATAAAACACCTAATATCTAAGCATAATATGTGTGTCCAAATCATCCTCGATTCCACCAAAAGAACCAACACATCGGTAGCATCTCCAAGAGAAGTAAAAATAGAAGAAGATATACCAAATCCATGGAAATATATGAATCTAACAAAAACAAGCAAACTTAGAACTAGTAATAATTCTCCAATGGATATTTTCCACTACATTTATCTAGGTTTATGCTTTGCAAGCTTAGCATTTTACTAGGGCAGTTTATTAGAATTTACAATGTCAGGGCTAGTATATTTTTTAGGAAGATTGTAGAATGATGCAGGAGCATCACTCCAACTCATATGCATCAACAAGCCAGCACATCAGCGCACTAGGAGGGAGTGGATCCCAAAGAGATAGGTGTCATCCCTCTCATTTTGGACTTAAGTTTAAAAATTTAATGTAATTCAATAAGAATTAATGTTAGTAGACTCAAGGAGAGTTGAGCCACCATATTTGTACATGACGAGTTTTTGTAATGTGTAGAGACACCTTTAATGGCTGACAGTTGGGTAGATCTAGATCTAATTTGGACTGGATAGAAATTAAATACAGTTTAATGTAGGTAGGGGGAGGAAGGCTCGAGGATCCCCTCTTTTGTAAAAAAGATCAGTGTATTGATATCAAGTGGGCATTAGAGCAATTGGAAATTAAGAGAAGAGAGGAGAGGAGAAAGGGTTGAAGACTATGTTGCAATCCAGCTTTGTATACCTTGTAATTAACCTTCAGTTTTAATATAAAAAGGCAGATTTCCCTACATATGAATCTCAGTGCATTTATCTATGTGATGGATGTTTGTTTCTGAATGTTTTTTCTATGTTTTTATTTGAATGTTATATGTTTCAATTCGAAGCATTAATCATAATTCTTTGTCTATAGTTTTTCGAGTGTTTTGGGCTCTTTAAGCTTGTGCAAGGAGTGCACACCAGAGTAGTTGAAAACTCTGTGAAGCCAACGCAAGGAGTGTGTTTTGAAATCTGTCTTGAATTCGAGAGAAACTGTGCTAGGTGGGCACTCTAGAACAATTCCTAAAGATCTGAAGGAAAAACTATGCAAGGGAGTGCACATCAGAGTTACTGAACACTCTGAGAGCGAGCGCAAGTAGTGCGCCTACACTCAGTGAAGTGTAAAAGCTCAGAAGGAAAAATTGTGCAAAGGAAGGCACATTAGAGTTACTGAACACTCTGAGAGTGAGCGCAAGGAGTGTGCCTACACTTAGTAAAGTGTAAAATCTCAACTGGAGAGGAGAGTGCAAGAGAATGCACACCAGAGTTACTAAACACTCTGAGGATTTAGCACAAGGAGTGCACAAGGACTCTGCTTTGGGTTTTGTGAGGAGATTTCCAGGTGGGCACATCAAAGTTACTGAACACTTTGAAAGGAGTGTGGAAGGAGTGCACAAAACCAACACACTAATAAAGTGTTGGTCAAAGCTCGGGAGAACGAGTGCAGAGTGTCAGGAGGGCACAAGAGATCATTTGGAGAACAAAGGGATTGAACCCTTTGAAGTCCGATCAATTTCAAGCTCAGGAGAAGGTAAGTGCAAATTCTGCAAAAAGAAAGTGCAAGGGGTGCGCAGGAAGATTTTCGAAAAAAAATCAAGTTTGAAATCTTTTGAACTTCAGGCAAGCACAAGGAGTGTGCGAGCGTCTTATTTCCAGGAGGGTAGAAGGATTCATTGAAGGAAAAAGGGCCAAGTCCCTTTGAAAAACTTTGAAAGAGGTTAGAAAATCTTAGGAGGTACAACGCAAGCTGAGGCCTAGTAGTTTGTCTCATAGAAGAAGGATCAAATTTCTAGCCTTTGAAAAATCTCGAGAAATCCTTCATTTGAAGGAAAGCGCAGCCATAGCAGAAGAGGATCTAAAGTAGTCGTCGGATCTATTGTTAGAAGATATCTAGACCATCAGATCTAATTCTATACTAGATGAGGAGTGTGCATGGAGGAGGACAGATCCCAGTCGCAGGATCTGAGCACGAGGATCGATAGTCGTCGAATCTAGGTGAGTAGCACAGGTTTTACCACTGAGCGTCCTTCAAACTTTTCAAGTTCAGAGGTTTTTTGTGTTTGGACGCAGAGGAGACAAGTCTCCCGAAGTCCCGGAGCCCAAAGTGTGTTTGGGTCATCATATGTGTGGCCACATGTCAACAAATTGAGCGTGGTATGGAAGTCTGGTTATCCGACAAAGTTGAGGAGTAGGCGTAGGAGGATACAAGTTTCTCGAAGTCCCGAGGGGGTTGAAGTGAATATGGACCATTCGTCGGAGAGGACACGTATCATCAAATCAGGAGTAGTTTGGAAGTCCGGCTATCTGAGAGAACAGAGGCATGGAGTGTTCAAAACTCCCGAAGCTACGAAGAGCGGAGAAGATCCCAGTTGTTGGTTTGGGGAATTAATGGAACCATATGATATGATTTGGAGTTCTGCTCTCCAGGAGAATAGAGCGTTAGAGCGGGCATAATCGTCGAAACCTGAAATCCCAAAACCATTTCATGTCGTGGATTTCAACAGCTCCTGTGGACCGTTGATCCTTGATTATCAACTCGACAGTTTTCTACTTCGGTGTTCGGGAGGAACATAGTGTGAGTTTGTTGAAACTCCCAAAGTTCGGGAGTTATAAAACTCTGAATTCTATGGAGATTGGAGATTTGGCCCATGGTTTTTGAACCACTATCCCTTGAAGGACTTGCAAGTACTTAGGGACTCCCGAAAAGCATATTTTGTATTCAAGAAGAAAGGCATATGACCTGTGTTTATCATTCTGAGGGCTCAACAGGGGTCTGAGAGTTGATTCAGCTCCTGAAGTTAAACGATCCTAGACCGGGAGGTTGTGTAGACCCCAGAGAGTGGGTGGGGGTTTGCATCAAGTGGTATCAGGGTGCTCAACTAAGTTTTTTTCTGATACCATCAGCTAGTATCGGAGCCCAGAAAAGTTTTTTTCTGATACCATCAAGTGGTATTAGATTCTGATTTTGTCTGCAGATAGCCGGCAAGGGAAAATATTTTGTTTGATACCATCGAGTGGTATCAGAGAAGATCTTTGTCTATAGACAACATGCGAAGGAGGAAGAAACATAATATTGATGCTCTATGCGTGAGAATTGTTTGCAAATGTGCACCACACATGAGACAACTAGGTGGGTTGAAAGAGAAGAACCAGTTGCGTTCTTGACGTAAAGGATAACATGTGGAGCTCATGAGGTGAGCACTTGAAATACAACAACCAGAGAGTAAGGAGTGCTTAGGAGAAGGAGTGAGCACAAGGTGTGTGCCTACACTCAGCAAAAGTGTAAAAGCTCAGAGAAGATTCCAACAGGTGAACCGGAGGCTGACTGTAGATCACAGGGAGCAAGTGGAAGCTCACAGGCTTGCCAGGAGGGTAGGGTTAGGTGAAAAAAGGCTATTGAAGGCTAGAAGCACGGTCAAAGAGGTGACCATGAGTAGGTAAGCAAAGAACAGATGGATAACGAGCTCAAGGAGACTAGAGCATAGCTTGACAAGATGATGTTGAAGATGCAATAGGAAGCACAGGTAAGCTCAAGGTACAAATGGCCTTTGAAGAAGAAGGTAAAGTGGCATGTCCAACAACTAGTTACCAAGAGGCAGAGACAAGTATCGAGGCAAGCTAAAGGCCTCAGTGACACAGAGGAGATGGTTTGCATTTACGAGCCAAAAGATGGAGAAAACCTTAGTGAGGGGGAAGAGAGATCGGTCGAAGATCTTGTAGACTGCCAGGAGGGAAGAGATGAAGCTTTAGATTGCCAGTTGGGAAATGAGAAGAGATTAGTTGAAGATCTCATGGACTGCCAGGAGGGAAGAAATGAAAACTCAAGTTGTCGAGTGGGAACAGAGGAGGTGAAACTATCTAAAAGTTCCAAGAGCTCGAAGAGGAGTTCATATCAGTCAGGAGTGGTGATAGAAATGGAGATGATATTGTCTGAGAGTCTTTATAACTCATAACAGAGTTCGGATTAGCAAGGAGTGTTGACAGAGGAGGATCAGAGGTGCATTCTGATCATTGGAGGAATTAGCATATTCCTGCCAAGTAGCCCAACAGAGGCCAATGCATGTATTGCAGGTGTAGAAGAAGAAAGACAACCTGCAGAGACTGTCATGGAGGAGGAGAAGGAGAACACATTGGCATCTTCCCGAGTGGAGATGAGAGAAGAAGAGGAGAATTTAGATAAGATGCTCACTCAGTGGGAGAAAGAGTTGAAGTTATTGGAGGATTGGTTGAGCAATCTAGGGAAAGAAGAATACTACCTGAGAGATGCAGTCATGAAGAGTGGAGAGGAATTTCAACCTGAGGAGCAGTTGGATGCAGTTGGACTTGTACCAGCACAAGGAGATGTCAGAAGAGCAGACAAACTGGCAGAAGTCAATCTGTCATAGGAAATAGCTGAGCAACAACTCAGTAATGTGGCTGCAGAACTTAAACCTGTAGTGGAGTGGAAAGCTAATGCCATAGGACATAAAGTCAGCATGGGGGATTGGGATGATCTGCCCTTCAATCAAAAAGAAGAGGAGATGTAGCAACATAGCAAGATGTGGGAGAAGAGCCAACGTGTGAGCCAACTAGACGAGGAGATTGAACAGATAAGAAGGATGATGTTGAAATCAGTGTAGGAGACAACCAACAATAGAGAGAAGCTAAATAGAGGAGAACCTGCAGCAGCAAGACAACAAAAGAAGCAACAACATAGCAAAGGAGCAGGTGATCATCAACAAGTTCAAGTTTGGGACCCAGGAGGATCTCAATAGCAGCAACAGGGGAGCCATGAGCAGAAGCTCATGATTTTTCTAGTGTGGGAGTATGATGCATGAGCATCGCTCTAACTCATATGCGTCAGCAAGACAAAATTCAATGCACTAGGAGGGAGCGGATCCCAAAGAGAGAGGCGCCATCCCTCTCATTTTGGACTTAAGTTTAAAATTTTAATGTCATTCAATAAGAATTAATGTTAGTAGACTCAATAACACTTGAGCCACCATCTTTGTATAAGCTGAGTTATTGTTATGTGTAGAGTCACATTTAATGGCTGATAGTTGGGTAGATCTAGATTCGATTTGGACTAGATAGAAATTAAATACAATTTAATGTAGGTAGGTGGAGGAAGGCTCGAGGAGTCCCTCTTTTGTAAAAAGATCAATGTATTGAGATCAAGTGGGCATTAGTGCAATTGGAAATTAGGAGAATAGAGGAGAGGAGAAAGAGTTGAATACTCTGTTGCAGTCTAGCTTTGTATACATTGTAATTAGTATTCAGTTTTAATATAAAAAGGCAGATTTCCCTGCGTATGAATATCAGTGCATTTATCTGTGTGATGGATGTTTGTTTCTGATTTTTTTACTGTGTTTTTATGTGAATGTTATATGTTTCAATTCGTAGCATTAAGCATAATTCTTTGTCTATAGTTTTTCGAGTGTTTTGGGCTCTTTAAGCTTTTGCAAGGAGTGCACACCAGAGTAGTTGAAAACTTTGTGAAGCCAACACAAGGAGTGTGTTTTGAAATTTGTCTTGAGTTCAAGAGAAAGCGTTCCAGGTGGGCACACCAGAACAATTCCTAAAGCTCAGAAGAAAAACTATGCAAGGGAGTGCACATCAAAGTTATTGAACACTCTGAGAGCGAGTGCAAGGAGTGTCCCTACACTCGATGAAGTGTAAAATCTCAGAAGGAAAAATTGTGCAAAGGAAGGCACATCAGAGTTACTAAACACTCTTAGAGCGAGCTTAAGGAGTGCGCCTACACTTAGTAAAGTGTAAAATCTCAATTGGAGAGGAGAGTGCAAAAGAAGGCACACCATAATTACTAAACATTCTGAGGATTTAGCGCAAGGACTCTGCTTCGGATTTTGTGAGGAGATTTCCAAGTGAGCACATCAAACTTACTGAACACTCTGAAAGGAGTGTGTAAGAAGTGCACAAAACCAACACACTGCTAAAGTGTTGGCCAAATCTCATGAGAATGAGTGCAGAGTGCCAGGAGGGCACCAGAGATCATTTGGAGAACAAGGATTGAACCCTTTGAAGTCCGATCACTTTCAATCTCAGGATAAGGTAAGTGCAAAGTATGCACAAAGAAAGCGCAAGGGGTGTGCAGGAAGATTTTCGAAAAAATCAAGTTTGAAATCTTTTGATGTTTTAGGCAAGCGCAAGGAATGCGCCAAAGGCTTGAGTATTCCTAGTGCCAAAGCTTAGGAGAAAGAGCGTCTTGTTTCCAGGAGGGTAGAAGGATTCATTGAAGGAAAAGGGGCCAATTCCCTTTGAAAAACTTTGAAAGAGCTCATAAAATCTTAGGAGGTGCAATGCAAGCTAAGGCGCAATAGTCAGTCTCGCAGAAGAAGGATCAAAGTCCAAGCCTTTGAAAAATATCGAGAAATCCTTCACTTGAAGGAAAGCACAGCCATAGCATAGGAGGAGCTATAGCATGCGTCAGATCTGTTGTTAGAAGAGATATGGACCATCAAATCTAATTCCAGACTGGAGGAGGAGTGCGTATGGAGGAGGACAGATCCCAACCATAGGATCTGAGTGCAAGGATCGATAGTCATTGAATCCAGGTGAGTAGCACGGGTTTTAATCCTTAGTGTCCTTCAGACTTTGCAAGTTTGGAGGTTTTTCGTGTTTGGATGCAGAGGAGACAAGTCTCCTGAAGTCCTAGAGCCCGAAGTGTGTTTGGGTCATCGGATGTGAGGTCATGTGTCAACAAATTGAGTGTGGTCTGGAAGTCTGGTTATCCAACAAAGTTGAGGAGTAGGCGTAGGAGGATACAAGCTTCCCAAAGTCTCGGGGGGGCGAAGTGAATCTGGACCATTCGTCGGAGAGGACACATGTCAAGAGATCAGGGTTAGTCTTAAATTCTGGCTATCTGGAAGAATAGAGGCGTGGAGTGTTCAAAACTCTCGAAGCTCCGAAGAAGGGAGTAGATCCCAGTCGTTGAGCAAGCGAATTAACGAAACCGTCCAATCTGATTTGGAGTTCTGCTCTCTGGGAGCATATTGTGTTGGAGTGGGTAGAATCGTTGAAGCCCAAAATCCAAGAACCATTCCACACCATGGATTTCAATAGGTCATGTGGACCGTTGATCCTTGATTATCAATTAAACAATTTTCTACTTCAGCATTTGGGAGGAATGTGATGCGAGTTTGTTGAAACTCCCAAATTCTAGGAGTTCCAAAGCTTAGAATTCTTCGTAGATTGGATAATTAGACCACATTTTTTGGCCCGCGGTCCCTTGAAGGACTTGCGAATACTCAGGGACTCCCAAAAAGTAGATTTTGTATTCAAGAAGAAAGCCATATGACCTGTGTTTATGGTTTTGAGGGCTCAGTAGGGGCCCGAGAGATGATTCATCTCCCGAAATTAAACGATCCTAGACCGAGACACAGACCCCAGAGAGTGGGTGGGGGTTTGTATCTAGAAGCATTGCAGGATTTAGACAAACCCCTTACATATTTTGCTCTTTTTAAACTTCATAGTTCCAAACTCAAATTTTTTATTAAAATAACTTGTTGTTTGGTTTAGATGCATCTCCCCTTTAATATAATCTATATTCATTTCATTTAAAAAAGAATAATGATTAAAACAAATATTGAATGAATGGAAAGAAGGTGGTTGTTCCAATAATCAATGAAATCAACTTGCCAAGATTGAACCATTTATGAATGCAAGCTATACATTGGTGAGTTGAAAATTTAAATGTGCAACAAAAATGACAAGAGGATTCTTCGAGAGATTCATCCCACCCATTCCACTTTGAAGAAGACCATTTAAAACCTTTGGGGAAAGCAAATTTCTTCTTTCTTTGGATAATAAATGTATAAACTTATTTCCTTTACTTAGGCACTATGAATGGAGGCAAAATGCATTGATTTTATGTGCATTCAATTTTCTGTAATATGGCCATCCTTTGGCAATGGAAACACTCTCACGTCAATTTTTATAACCAAAGAATAACCCTAGGTACCCACTAGCAATGTTATTTGGCTTCATGGATGAAAACACATTGTAAGAAGTCCTTTATACTCCCATTTTCACACACAAAGAAACTAGATGCATTCAAAACCCTTAACATGTTGCTCCAACATCTCAAACCTCTGCAAATCGATTTCGCCAAGATCAATGTTATTCCTCAAGCCTCTAGAGTCTAAAAAATGCTTGGGAAAAGGTTTGTCCTATCATTCAATGTCTACCATGGCTCTTGCAACCTGAAATCTTGTAAAACACAAGAGAAATGATGAAGAAAAACCAATAACAATGAACAATGAACTTTATAAGCAAAAAATGAAAGAATGAGGAAAAAATGGCAACGTTGGGAAATAAATAGGTACAATGTTTCATTTCTCAAGTTTTTGGAAGCTCAAAGGTCACTTAAACCACTCAATAAACCTTCTAAGCATCAAATCATTGAGCATGACGACATACAACTACTAGGTGAGTGATTTACTTCAGGGAACCTCCAATCACTTAATTAACAAGATAATGACGCACTTCACTGAGGATAAAGGGTGTTCTTCCCTTTGATATGAGTGGTTTTCCTCTTTTAGACAAAATTTGACGAAAAAAATAAAAATTATCATTAAGTATTGGCCCGAGCGACATCAATTTCCCCCACCTTGAGGGAGAGAGGTGAATGGCTCACCTAGGGGAGCTATTGGCTCTATTACTCAATGATTTTCTATCATGAGGAAAACCGTTGTCTTGGGAAGCCAACAAGCCTCCCAAATGAGCGATTTGGATCAAAACATGGAAAAAAATCACCCAAAGCTAGAGAAAAGTGTAAAACTGATGTGCAAACCATGATTATACATCATGATTATTGAAAACATATTTACTTAAATGAACCACAAAATATACATGGTTGTTTGTTAATTTCATGACTTATCCTACTCTTAGGAGGACATCGAGAGTGTTTCAAGTTCTGGTAGTTTCAGAACTTTTGTGCTTTAAATTTGGCTATGAAACTCATTTTTTGGTGTCTTACAACCACCAATAAGCTTCACAAGCAAGGATGGGATTATAAACAACCTTGAAGTAGCCCCAAAAGTCATTAAAACTTAATTAGATCGATTCTTGATGAGACCCTTTGGTTTTGGGGCTTTAATAACTTGTAATTCCTTCATTTAGCCTTGGATTGATGATCCACTTATTGTTGAGTGTAGTAGGCATGAGACCTTTCTGACAAGTGGTTGGATGCATCATGCCTCTCTTGATTTGTCTATTTTAATAAATTGGGAAGAGAAAAATCCCTCTCTTGTGGGAAACGATTAATTGATGTTTTCGTAGTTGTGAACCTCATAACTTAATTTTGTCAATTGAATCCATTCTATGTACCCCAAAAACATTGAGGTAGACCCTTTTAGCATTCAAAAAGTCAACTCAATAGAACACCAAAAGTGTGCGCAAAAAGTCTCAAGAAGTTAAAGTACATGTTTCATGCAAATAGTCATTTTTCGAGAATCAAAAAATTATTGCATATCTTACATCCTTGTTATAGAAAATTTGATTAAGACACGTGACGTCATTGTGATCTTTACAAATGAAACAAATTTTAATCCATGAAGAAATGCCTAATGCACTTATGGGGAAACATATGGTAAAATTTTCTTGACCCAAAACACATCCATAAGACTTCTAGTTGCCATGAATGCATATAACATGTTTATATGAGGTTAGACATCGAAATTGCTTGCATGACTTCAACCATCACCTTGATTATGTAACTTAACATGCCATTCTTGCCACGCTTAATGTTGTATTTCCAATGCCAATACTGTGAATCATCTATTGCAACTATGCATGTTGCATGATTATGGTATTTCGTCATTAGATGTAGTGTGACATCACTATCAAACGCTCTAGTTCCATGTTCCTAATTGCTTCACACCATTCCCATTTGTAAATGTCACTAAGCTCTTTCTTGCTTGCTAACCATTTGCCTAACTCTTTATACAATCTCACATCACTTGATTAAATAGATATATTCTAAAATTTTCCTTCATCCTTATGCTTAAAATAAGAAGAACACTTATGCATAAGGACATGAAAACACATCAAACCTTAAAATGACATAAGCCAAGATATGGGTCCATCAAGGTGAAGGAAACAAGATACAAGCTCACATCTCACTCAACCCAAAGCAATTATTCTCGGGCTCAACTAATTTGCTCACAACCAAGTACTCCAAGTAACTCATCCAACCATTAAACAATGATGGTTGCATTCACATCCATTGCCTACACAACACAAGGAAGATACCTCCCTTCTTTACTTAATAGTCCCTCAAAAGTATTATTTCCTTCTAGAGCTTTTTAGTGTAGGTAGGAAAAACACATCCATATGTATACCTTCGGGAAATAACCTAGTAGAATAATACATTGTCTCTAAGGTACCCAACTAGTAACAATTAACATGGGAAACGTAAGTTTCTTAAATAACCTAGCCTCTATATCCATATACAACCATCCATCTCTCTTTCTATGCCCATGAATTACTCTCCCATAATTGATTTGGTCATTTTCAAGTTTTCATACTATACTAAAACTTGTGGATTGTAACATTCAAAACTTTAGTAATGCTTGAACATGAGAATGGTAAGATTGGCAATGTGACTGGTGAGAATGGAAATGGTTCTCATGAAAATGGAGGAGATGAAAGTCCCATGAGGATGAAGGAACCTTACACTTACACGTGATGATTGTACCAATCCCCATGCCTCCATAACTACGTAAAGTAGACATCCTCACCAACCACAACATGTATTCAATGATTGGATTCCAAGTCAATGGTGGTGGATGATATTTAAATAAGGCACTTGATGAAAAGGTAGGAGTTCCTACGAAGCACGAGATTACTTTTCCCTTGGGCCCCCTTTCCTCTTTCCCTCTAGTGGACCTGTAGCCCCTCTTGTGCTATCCAAGATCAACTTGGACCTTTATATTAATTTTCAACAAATGTATTTACATATCTTGAGCATATTGTGAAAAGTATACCACACAATACATATAAAGCATATTTACCACAATTGCGAGCCTAGCCATTCACTAGTTAGGCCTTGGCCTTGAGATATACACTAGGGAATGATACAAAGATATTTGCATCATTTACACATGGGGTCATTTATTTAAGCTCACATGGCTTGATTGTTTTCATTATAGCCACTTATTTACAATTTATAGACAATCCAATCTAGTACATCCAAAGGTCAAAATCTAGGTATTAAACTCCATTGAAGGGATTCATATAGTCTTTATCTTCCTTAATGGTCTAATAGGGGTTCAATCAACCTCCAATATACTAGAAAATGGTTGGTCTTAACTAATAACATGTCGTGGATGTCCTCCTAGATGATGCAAAACACCTCAAAGATATATTTTGAGGCCTCTTTCTCTAATACAAATAGTAATGTATCCATCTCTTCATCTTTGCTACAACCTACATCAACGGTCTTTATTGGGCTCCATCGAGTCTTTCCTTGGGAATAAACAAAGAAACTTCCTCATCACTATTGAGTCAATTTTTAAACACCAATGTAAAAAAAGTTGGTTGGTCTACATCTCAATGTTCCATTGCATGTCAACTCTCTCTCAACCACTGCATAACTTATCTTTTCATGGCCTCTCTCTATTGTGCTCTAACCCTCACATCCAACCTTTTACAAGTTGGATTATCCTTACATTGCTTCCATTACTCCTTTTGTATTATTTGGTTCCCTTTTTTGATAAGGTTCTTATTGAGTTTCACTTGATTGGATTCCTCCATCTTGCTTTTACCTTCTTGTTCTACCTTTCCCATGCATCTTAACTAGTGTCTTTTCTTCTAATTTTTTCACTTGAATACAACACCTCTTTGTCTTCTTATCTCATTGATAAGTACCCCCTTGTTGATCTAAAATTAAATCATGTGAATGACGATGAAATTGACATCACACTTTTTCATAAATAGACAGATCAATATTGGTACAATATGAAATAACTTCTTCTGCAAAATTGTGAAAAAATCTCTTTTGATGTTTTCCATGGTGGACCTAGGCTCCAATACTTGTTCCTCGCAAAAGTCTTTTTTTTAGTTTCTCTAACCAATTGTCTAAATTGGTCTTACTAGAATTTATGATTATTGACCATAGATTTGTCAATCAAGATCATTCATTAATTTTTTTTTTCAATCAACATCATAATTTCCTCTAGCACAAACTCTAATTTATTTTACATATTTTTTAGTAGAATATAGCCCTTGGTTGAATAATAGACAGGTTGCCTCTTCTAGCGTAATTTCACAAGTATTTTGTAATCTCCCCATTCTACCACTTGACAAACTTTTTCTTTGTCACTATCTAAGTGTCAATCTCTAAAAAAAAAGAAAATTCATAGTTTCCCAGGTTTGTTACAATCAAAGACAAAGCCGATGTTGTATTGTATAAGGTAGAAGTACAATCTATATCAAACCTTGATTTACTAGTTGCAATCTCAATCTAATGCACAATGAAATTGAGATACATAATCCAATACTATAATTGATATCAAATGTGCATTGCATATACAAGCATAGAGATGGGAGAGAGAAGAGTAATTAATGTAGTAACATATTGATCAAGAAATAACTATGGCTCCAATAATCCCCAAGCTCTTTAATTTTACATCAAACCTTCAATTTTTATATATAACCAATGCAATCGAAGAGGTTGTTACATAACTAAATAATTGGCATAGATCAAGGTAGTGGGGTGAAACATTCCAGTGGCCATATTAGTTTGGAAAGGGGGAAAGTACATGTTTTTCCAACTTGCTACTTTACTTCAACTACCAAGGGTGGAGGCATGATGCTTGGACATATAAGTGACTAGTGTTTGCTTAATCTAGTGGATCCTAAGGTTCTACCCCACTACAAAGATGTCATACAACAACATTATTGATTAGCCAGAGGACCTATTAACATAGGCTCTATATTCCCCGGATGGGGTGACAGCGCGGCAAAAGCGACCACGTGGCTCCGAGTTGGGACAGGGAGGCACAGCGCCCACCGGCTCACGTCAAGTTCACAGTTAATTCGCCATGAATCCACCCAGGCGCATTCAAATGTGGAGTGCGTTCGCGCAACGYGAAGGTACCYRYTCCCAGGTTCGRCGTTTAATGCGYTTAATGTTAGCAGTGATGGCGGTGTATATCGATACCACCACCTTTCTCCGGTTCATTGCACGCAGTGAACCTCCGGGACACCAAGAGCTCTCGCGAATTTTGCTACACAGCAGGGTCACTCTCTTCCGTTCTAAGAAGCCGAGCGGCCTGGTCGCATCAGCACCGGGAACCACCATGCCAAGGCTCCGGGGCACACCGAGAGGGGGGGCAGCCTGGTATGTTGCAAAGTCGCGGCGTAAGAGAAAGGAAGCTTTCAAAAAAGCAATGGTACTCGCTGCTAGAAGGAGGAGGTCGCGGGGCAAGGCAATTGTAGAGGAGGCTCCCCCGGACGCAAGA
>JZKD02S0743632.1:0-14913 GCA_000966675.3 Picea glauca
TTATTTATTTATTTTTCAATATAAATTTAAGAAGAAAAAAAAAAGTTAATAAATAAACTTTAAAGTGATCATTTTGTATCCAATTTTGGGTTTTTTTTGGCATAGGGATCTATTGTCAAAACCATGATTTCAATTAGGTTGTAATTAGCCATAATTTTAATGTTTTGACTTTTTTTTTTTTTAGTTAGCGTAACTTTTTTATTTAGGTGTTAATTTTAAGGTTTTTTTGAGCTACTGTATGAGTTTTGAAGGCCACATTTGAAAAATGTTATAATTTGACCCTGTTTGAAAAAATGGTGATGCCGGTAGGACCACTTTTTCATTTGGGGGTTGATTTTCATGTTTTTTATGCAAAAATGTGGGTTTTTTGGGCCAAAGTTCTCGTTTTGAGGTCACAGTTCTCATTAAGTTGGTAACTATGTTGATGTTGCAAGGTCCCCTTTCGATGACCCTTTGCTCCAACACACACACACTTGATCCAATATTGAATGAACAAGATCCACAATGACTTGATGAACTAAAATGAGGCTCTCAAGAATGATCCACTGCAGAATTCTCCATACAATCTTAGTCTACTCAACCTTCATTAACCTCACTTAACATTTTCCATGAGAAATCCCTCTTTATATAAGGGAGAGAGAGATGGTTAAAGAGATTTGGATGGAAAGGCAAGTAAGATCCCAATCATACAGACGCCACCACATATTCTAGAAGATCCCCTTCTAGAACCTTCATGAAACTTGAGATTTTCTTAGTCTTTTGACATCATCGCACCCTAGATGTAGAGGATCTTGCAGAGTCGTCACATCCCAACATTAGGGAAGAGGGTGATGAGCAAGCATCCTTGCATCCTGCCTATGGTGCATCCTACGACAACCTTCCTCAATAGGGTTTTTGAGAAGAGAAAGTCAACCACTTTTTTCATGAAGAAAGGCTCGTTTTGGGAACATGAAGACATGTTGTCAATGGATCACCAGGATGACCAAAATAATGTGTAACAAAATCCCCCCCAAAGTATGAGGATGAAACTCATGACAACTGAAATACTTTGTAAAATGTGTGTGCTGGAAACAAAGAGTACATCGGTCGGGAACCAACAAACAGTCTAGCACCAACATAATAATATACCATTGTCTGAGGTAGGCATTCCCATACTTAGATTACAAAGTTTCAAATGAGTCATGGCCACTAAATATACACTGTGGATCCATGTCAATGTGAGTCGACATAGCCACCCAAAATACTTTGTGGATCTATGCCCTAAAATGACTCAAATTCGGACATAGCCATGAGACATACAAAGTGGATCTTTGTGTCAATACAAATCATGAATACTCTGTCACAACTTGGACCAGAATGGTATGGTACAGGGTCTTCAATTCCATCGTCCTTAAGTAGGAATCTAACCATGCGATTAGAGGTGTTGAAGTTGAGCATGGTAGAAACCACTTGATTACCGGTCAATGATGAGAACCATTAGCAAGTGCGAGGGAAATCACCATTGATGTTAATTACTCCCAGGGTACCCTAGTAGAATCCAACGAATGTGAATAAATGAGTTGAAGTCAAACACTCGATGGAATCTTCCAATCAGGGGTCAATGATGTGAACCCACTGTTGAAAGTGAAGAAACTCACCATTGAGGCATGCAAGTTCTAAGGTACTGAATGATTTCTATTTTTTGTTGCTGGATAATGAGTTGAATTCGACAGGAAAAGGGTCGTCATAGGAGGGCCTTGATGTACCCCCCATTAATGACATGAAATAAGTAAAAGATTTGAGGTAGATAAAAGAATTAGGTGATTTGAAACTAACATAGGGAAGACCAACATAGTAGAATATTTATAACTACAGATGGTCGACTCAATAGGAGGCTTATTAAGGCTAGAATTCTCTTGAATTTAGACACGACAATGTTCTTGGCAGCATTGAATCAAGGAGGACTCAACATATGGACATGAGAATAGTCAAACGAGAGATAAATGGATTCCCCAACCCAGATTTGATGACGAAGGGGGGACTCATGGTCAAGAGCGACTGTTACTTCCACTAACATGGATGCGGAGACACATTTATTTCCCAATTCCCCCCCACAATTTCTGGTGAGTACCTCTTTATTTTTACGTAAGCTTGAGGACGGTAAAATATGCTTGTTGATGTAAGCTCATCCTTCGGATGAGTCCCTCAGAGTATGTTTAACGAACCCTAAGAAGGAGTGGTTCGATCCCATGTGGGACTTTCGATATTTGTTTAACGAGTCCAAAGAGAGAAAACTTGAGGGTTTTTCATGTTTAGAGAGTTTGAAAAACACTTAAAGAGAACTCCAACAATTCATTTTTTGTAAATTAATATGACGAGACTGAAAAAGCGATAACCTACTGCTCATCAATTGTTTTCTTCAAATACTTTTATGACTGTGAAAAAAACAAGGTCGCTCATAAATATTTTCATTTTTACGGAGCGCGAAAAGAGCTTAAAGGATACTCCATAGCTTTTGTTTTCTGTGTTACCCTTATGAGTCCAAAAAAGTGATAAAAGTATACTTGGTTACATTCATTGATTTATGAGCACGAGAAAGAAAAAAAACTAAGCTCAGAGTTTTTCCTCAAAAACTCTAAAAGGATCTATACATGTCACAAATGGATAGAAACAAACCAGAAAATGTATCCTTGTTCCAATGTTTTCATTCCTAGACCTTTCATCTACAAAAAATCAACACTTACAATGTCGTTATAACTTTAGGGTTTAGGTGAAATTAATAAAATAATATAAAAATAAAAATAAAAAATTAAAAAAGTAACAAAAATGGATAAAACTTCGTTTTACTATTCCATTGTTATTTCACCCAAACTTTGTTCCAAAACGCCCTATTTACCTCAATTTTCCACTGCGGATTGCGGAAGACATGGTCGATCATTTGACAAACAGTTTCCGTAGAACAAGTAATTTTCATCTCTTTCAACTTTTCATGGATCAAAAATTGTTTTTTATTAGTTAGAAATGGATTTTTGAGTTTAGTTTTCAAGGATACCTATGCGCGGAGGTCGTTGCAGGTGGCCTTAAAGTTATCCTGTGATGAATCTGGACTGTACGGATGCCCAAGGCTGGGATGTGCACAATGCAAAAATTATTTTTAAATGTTTCTTCCAATAAAAAGTTTCCAGGGAAGAGATGAAGATGCTAATCCCTCTTTAATGTTCCATCGCATGTTTTCTATAGTAGAAATATTGGAATGGAGAGAGAGAGAGAGAGAATGGGGAGGAATACTACATTGTCAAGAATGACCCAGGAATGGTAAATTCCCTCTGACAGTGTGGATTGTTAAAATTCTTCAATATCCAGAGCATGAGGGCCCAACTGAGGTTACTGGAATACCTAGTTCACATGTGGGATATGAAGGAAGAGGCGTTGCGTGTGGGAGCTCATATTCTTATGATAGATATCGAGGATATCTACTTCTTAACCGGTCTATCTCGTTGTGGGTCCCGAGTTATGCTTATAGGAAGAAGGGGAGGTGGTGAGCCTATGAGCCACTATATCAGTGCACATTGCATGCCTGGTACTCAGAAGCATAGTGGCAAAGTCGCTATCATAGATGTTTGTTAAATTCCTCTATAGACCATTGTTTATACCATCACGTGCATTGAAAGGAGTGTATCTCCCCATATGTCTCTTCAAATCTATTTCCAGTATGCGCTGGAATGTATGGAGCCTCGAGTTTTCAACTAGTGTGATGGGATTCTCAGAAGCATGAAAAAGCAATTGACTAAGTGCAGGAATGGTGAACTGAAATAGTTTTGATACGGTTCGATTTTGGTGTCCTTGTTCCTTGAGAGGGTCCCATATTTACGTTTTCAAGTTGAGTGGGGTATACCTTCCCCACAAGATCCAATAATGAAGAGGTGGGTCGACCTCATGGCACGACATGTGACTGGTCCTATCATCATGTATAATGATGTTTTCTTTGATTGATTGAGGACCGAGATGCTTATGGTTGATGACTATCCCTATGATAATTTAGAATTCTGAGGTGATCAGGACTTGATTCTTCCTGAAGGTTCCCAATGGGGGAACATAGGTAAGAAGGAAAATTTTCTTTTATGATGTTTTTGTGATTTTTAATATAACTTTTTTTTTATGTTCCTTATTTGATGACTAATCAAATTCTCTTTGATGATGCAGATGTGGGACCTTATCGACCTCTAGGTTCATCCCCCATCGAAAGGTGGGGGGAGAGAGTCGATGTAACATGAGTAATTTTTTCTGACTATGAAACTATATAGAAAAACTTGGAGGGGTTGATGATGAACATCCTGGATGCCTCCATTGATGATATCCTGAGGCATTATCAGCGCCAGACAGTGGGCATATCTACTTCCATCGATCGATTTCTCCGTAGAGTAGCACGAGAAATCATATGTTATAGCGAGAAACATCCTTGATCCTCTATTGTATATGAAGCCATGTACTTCACATTTTGGATATTTTTGTCTTCGGACAAAACCACTTTTTGTAAATTTTTCATCATTATATATATATGAGGCTTTTATCGTCTTACATGTTTGTATATACAAAATGTGATTGGATTTTACAAATGTCTCGAATGTTTGTCTAAAACATAATTTTCCAAAGCATATGTTAATGTATTTAGACATCTAGGAATGTGTTGATATTCAATGTAATCAAAACGACATTCCAAGAGGCAAATTCGTAAATATACCCTTAACAACGTAGGACATTGAATGGAGTAAATACTACTCAACTCTAGGAATACTAATTGTGAATCAATTCGTACAATGATATGATGGATTCCAAGTGAAACAACATCGGTCAATAATTCAATGACTGCATTTTATTCTGTGATATTGTTAGTTGCACGACCAAGGAACACACAATGTAGACTAATCAATTCATCTGTAGGTGCATAGATTTCCCAAGCAACATATGATAATTTCTGAGTACTGCGACTAGCACCATCAGTGAAGCCAATGTAGGGTAGAAAAGACATCGACATCTGGAAACCAAGCACAACGCAAGGTAAGCAGGTGAAGGTTGAAACCAAACAACGAAAAAACACATAAGAGTATGAAACACTAAAAGTACAAGCACTCATGTAAAAATGACTTAAGCATAGTACTTCTTTAAGTAAATCTCATTTCTGGGTTTACTCAAAAGAATTCCATCATAATCAACTAGCTCTTAAGCTCCCTTCTCCAACGCACGTTTGAAAATGTAAGGACCTCGCCACGTCGCCTCGAATTTACTGACCCCTAGAAAATCACGATCTTGTTCCTAAAGAATAACTAGATCACCTCTAGAAAACACATGTGGCTTGACATGTTTGTCAGACTGGGCTTTAACACATTTCTTTCGAGTTTCAATAACTAAGGTGGCATCGCGACACGTTTCATCTAATTGCATCAAATACAAAATACACTCCTCTTTGACATAGGTATTGGAGAGAAGTTCAACGACCAGTTTCAAATACAATATTTCACATTCAATCGACAAGATAAATTCAATACCATAAACTAGATGGAAAGGTGTAAATCTTGTGGCAGACTTAATGGATGTCTGATAGGCCCGGAATGATGAAAATAACATCGTGTGTCAGTTTGTCTTATGAATTCCGATCATTCATCGAAGCATACTAATGAGAACTTTGTTGATTGCTTCAACTTGGCCATTGGCCTGTGGATAATAGGGGGTTGAGTTTTCATGGTGAAGACCCAACTTTTCCATAAGTTTAGACATCATAAAATTTTGAAAATGACTACCATGATCAGTAACAATAGCTTAAGGGATACCAAACCCAATAATGATATGATTGAATATGAACAATGCTCCATTTTTCCTGGTGTTATCAAATGTAGGCATAGCCTCGACCCATTTAGTGAAATAGTCCACAACTACAATGATGTATCCATGCCCCCCGGCCAAGTGAGTGTTACATGTCATGAAGTCAATGTTCCATTTGGAAAATAGACCAATGTAAACTATAGGATGTAAGGGAGCAGAATGAGAACTTATCTTTTTATTATAAGTTTGGCAAGCATAGCATTTATGAATAACAATAATGCAATCCTTAAACAAAGAAGGCTAGAAATAACCCACTCGTAAGATCTTTTGGGTAGTGGCATACCCAAACATATGACCACCACATGCTCCAGAGTGACACTCATTCAAAGATTTATCAACTTAATCGTAAGTGAGACAATGTCAGAAAATGGAATCAATTGCGGAAATAAAGGGTATCACCGATAATGATGTATTGTCGAGATTGATAGCGTATGCGACGATGATCTGTACTAGAGAGGTTAGGCCAAAAATTTTGAGTCTGGAGATAGATAATAATATCTCCATACCATAATTCATCAAAAGTGATCAAAAAAAGGGATCCATTAGGTAAGAAATCCTCTACCACATTTATTGTTTAAATGGAGGGAAGGTCACAAATCAGTTCGACAAAAACCAAAGATTTTTTTGACTTAGCATGTTTGAAATCCAAGTCAAACTCCTAAGGAATCACTATCCATTTGGAGTACTTACGACCTATTAGTTTTCAGGTAAGGATATGTTGCATGCGGTTCCAATCGGAAATAACAATGGTTTTGCATAATAAGAATAGTAATGAGAGATTTGTTGATTGCTTCAACCTGGCCATTGGTCTGTGGATAATAGGGGTTTGAGTTTTCATGGCGAAGACCCAACTTTTCCATAAGTTCAAACATCATGAAATTTTGAAAATGACTACCGTGATCAGTAATGATAATGTGAGGGATACCAAACCGAGTAATGATATGATGGAATATGAACAATACTACATTTTTTCGAGTGTTATCAAATGTAGGAATCACCTCCACCCATCATCCTCTTGGAATAAGACCATAACGATGGTAGAGTCTGAAGTAGCTAAGTAGAGGAAGTAATCTCGGTTATAGTCAGGGGGGAAAAGTGATGGTGTATAGGTTAAGGAAAGTTTCAAATCTTCAAAGGCTTTGTTCATAGTATCATCCCATAGAAACTTGTAACCTTTCTTGAGTAGTCGAGTGAATCCTTTCATTAGTTCAGTGTAATTGGGGATGAAATGATGCAAAAATTTTGCATTCCCTTACAAACTTTGGAGCTATCGTAGTGTGGAAGGAGGAGGTAGATTAAGGATATCCTAAACCTTCAATGGGCCTACTCGAATATCATGTATCGACACGATAAAACCAAGAAGTCGACTGGAATCCACACAAAAAATACATGTGTGTGGGTTTAAGCTGATACGATAGTAACGACAACGTACAAAAATGGCCCTTAAGTGTGCTAGGTGATCTTAGCGATGCATGGAATGCACTGGTAGATCGTCAAGATAGGGTTGTACAATGTGCTTAATATCATGGAAAGCATAAGACATAACGCATTGAAAAGTCGCACAAGCATTCTTAAGACCAATGGGTAATTTTTGGTAGGCAAAGGTTCCCCAAGGGCAAATAAAAGCAGTCTTGTTTCTGTCCACGGGTAAAATATTAATTTGATTATAGCCAAATAAACTATCCATTAAAGATAATATTTCGTTGTCGACACAGTCATCAACGATCTGGTCAACGAAAGGGGTCAGGTAATTATCCTTAAGATAAGCCTTATTTATGTCCCTACAATCTACACAAATGTGGATGGTACCTTTTTTCTTATTCACCAGAATGAGATTGGATACCCAATCAATCAAAGCCATAGGATAGATAAAGCCATATTTAAGAATTTTTTCAACTTCAAGCTTGATAGCAACAACCCTACATGGATATACTAGGTGAAGTCTTTCATGAACAAGTTTAGCATCCAGGTATGTATTAATATCATGCACAATGATATCAGGATCAATAACAGGCATTTCTTCATAACTCCATGCAAATACGTCACAAAATTATTGGAAGAGGGATTTATAAGTGGAGCCCTCATTAGCAGAACATGAGGCCCCGACATGAACATTCTCCACGGTGTCAGGTTTAATGGATATTTCGAGGGGGACAATAGGTGAAATGTTACTTAAGTTCCCTTCGTACAAAACATCATGTTTTGACTCACAAACTGAAGAAATAACAACAATGTTTGATGGAGTCGAAATCCGTAGGTAACTCTTGATGGTATCATGTTCTAGGAAGAGAATGGAGCGATGATGCCCATCATTCTAGGGAGTATCTTCCATGGACATGACTAACATGATCATCTCATTTGTAGAAAAAATTCTGTGAAATGGATTAGGAGATGAATCATAGAAAAAGGGAGAAGGGGGTGTTGTCAATTGAATGTCTTGGTAAGCAGATTTGACCGGACTTAAAGGCATTGTTTCGTCATAATGAAGGTAATCACTAGGGCTAGGTACTACCCATGGGTCGTATGACGCATGGGTTTCATGAACAGTGGTGGATATCATGTTAATAGAGGCAACAAAAGGAGTGGGAATATCAGGTCATGGGATTGGAAATGTACCCATCAAAGTTGAATCTTTCAGAAGACCCACTCTGATATTATCATAACCAGGAGGTGTCTTCGAGATAAAGGGAACATTGCTAGTACGAGAATCAGAATTAAAAAAGGCCATTTGGTCAATGATAACGACCTTTTCTTGGTGTGGGAAATGTACCACATTAAAAAGGGTAGACACAACTACGCACATGGAATCGATCCATCTATGACTAAGAAGAAGATTATAATCGAGAGGTGCATCAATTAGCTCAACCTCTACATTGACCGATTTACGTTCCAATGTAATAGACAATGAGGGAAGAAAATCATAAGGTTTAAAACCTATACCATTAAGGGCCTTAAGTGTATTATGTGATTCGGTGAGGGCAGGAGAGCCAATGGCTTTCCAACAAGTAATAAACATAACGCAAGTCGAGCCTCCCTCATCAATAACAGTTCTACAGATATTTTTGTTTTCAACAACAACTTGGATCTGAAATGCTAACTGAAGACAAAGCCATGGAATATAATCTTCCAAGTCAAATATTATTAGATTGGTATTTGTGGGGTCAATTCCATCAATGGATTTTAATAGGGCCTTCCGTTGAGAAAGGAAACTTTGAAGGACTTCGAGATATGACATCGCAGAGGGTGCTTGTGTGAGATCTTCTACAATATTATATTTTTGAGCAGCATACGTGTGAGGATTGAAAAAAGACTTTCGAACAACGCCCTTGGGAGGAGGGAGAAGAATTGTATAGAGACCCGGTATTTTGAGATGAAGAGGAATGTTTGGAGGTGAAGTTGTGGGAGAAGGTTGAACCAACAAATGGTGTATATCATCAAATTTCTCTTTTGACGGAGAGTAATCATTGGCTCAAGATGCAATTGCAACTTCATTCTTTTTAGAGTCACGAGTATACATAAGGACATAAGATGAGGTAGAAGGAGAAGCTTTGTCATGAATGACCAGTTGGGCTTCCTGCTAAGAAGTGAAAGGTTGTGAAAAAACGACAGGTGTAGGAGGCTTTCCGGTCCCTTGGAGGAACTTAGTAACCTCGACGTGTCTCGGACAATCTTTCGTGTCATGATCATCACCACAAATAAGTCAGGGGTAACGAGGTTTACGTTTATATTTCTCATCAGTGGTTTGCATTTTGTCTTTATCAAATTGTGTATTATTGTTCTTTTCCTCCATGTTCTTACCCTTTTCTTTCTTTTTATTTTTATTTTTCTCGACAGATGTGGATTCGACTGAACTAACTTCAACAGTCTTACCGAGGGAAGGAGTAGGAGCAGGAGTATTTTTCTCATTAGAATTATTAGATTTGGGATTGGTGTGACCAACATCCGCAGATTGAGTCTCAACATGAAAGGTGCCGATAAGACCATCAACAACATGGGAAGTTGGTGGAGGTGTTGGGGTAGGATTTTAGGAAGGACGAGGAGCGTCAGGGATCAAATCGTAAAGCGTTCCCATTTGCAAATAAATGAGATCTAGATACTGAGCATGACTAATCATCTTCTCTTTGGTGACAACACCACCCATGGAGAAATAGGCCCAATGAGTTATTTGGTAAACCAGTCAACCAATAGTTTATCAGGAAGAGGAACTTTTATTAAACATCTTATTCTCCTCCACTCATGGATTTGATCAGAGATATGAGTGGACGAGGATTTCTTGAAAGAACTCAAAATTTTGGTTCTTGTCTCATATCGAATTGGCAATTGATAATGTGTCAAAAATTCCATGGCTAGGGTGTTAAAATCATTGAAGAATCCTTGCGATAACTCGATGTACCATTTCGTTTTCAAACCCATGAGAGTTCGTTGGAAAAGTCATAATCTGATGGAGTCATCCATCGAGGAGTTGGATGAACACCATAGATGGAAAGTCATAACATGGTTATTCATATCTTCTCCTGCTCGGTCATCAAATTTAGGAATGTCAGACGGTAATTTGGTTGATATGATAGACCAATCAGGAGAATGTAGAATATGATCATTCAACATCCTAGACAAATCAGGTAAAACCAAAGTGTCTAGAAAAGGAAATTGTCGGTTCACTTGAGGGAAATGGTAGTTTTGACGGGGAATCCTCATGGGGATACCAGTAGGACCGTAAGCATTCTTCAAATAATTAGACAGTCCTGACAGATTCGGTTGTGGAGGATTTTGAGGCACATAGCCCACAAGGTTGGGTTGATTAGGGGTGTTCCCTTAGAAAGGAACATTAGATTGAAATGTTTTACCCCAAGTGGGATTCAAAGAACTTGGATACGGTTGACTGAGGTTTGGGGGTACAAAAGAATTGAGTTGAGGATGTTTCCCCCCAGATAGTTGTATATTTCCTTGGAAAGGAAGATTCCAAGGTTGATATTGTAACACAGGTGTGTTTTGTCCATAAACCGGGTTATGAACTCCAACCTGAGGTTTCCCCCCAATCTGAGGTTGACCCCCAAATTGAGGTTTCCCTCCAATAGGAATCTGGAAACCAGAAGTGACAGAATGACTAGTGCCTCCAACTGGATTGAAGCCACTCAGGCGAGGATGATGAGATCCTTCTAGAAAAGGTGGAGGAACATATGACCCTCTAGAGAGTATTTGGGCAGGTGTAGGAATAAACCAACTCACAACATTATACCCAGGAGGAACAAAAATTCTAGAACCTTCGGATGGAACTTGGGTAGGGATAGGAATGGAAGTATTCAAAGCCCTGTACCGAGGGGGAAGTGATGGATTTGGTGTAGAAGGAAGTGGTGTTCCAATGGGATCTTGAGTGAAAACGATATTCCTGATAGAAACTATGGTAGCTCGTGGAACCATAATAGAATGGGTCATTTGGAGAGGAAGGATCGATTGAGAACCGACAAAAGACTTGTTTGAAACAGTGACAACTCTATTGGTAGTACCAGTAAAATAGTCTAAAGGTACCATATAGGTAACATGTGTCTCAGGCATTTGTGATGCCATAGGTTGATTAGGACTAGTTCTGAGGTTACAGTAAAGATCACGTACTGTCAAATGGACAGAACTAGGATTAGAAGTTTCGAAAGCGTGATCAGGTGTCCTAAATGATTCACTATGAAAAAGTGGATCCTCTACTCCAAACCCAACGTTAGGTCCAGTAGGTACTCCAACATTTTCAACAACAACAATTTCTCCTAATGAAGCCGGAAAGCCTCTAAGGAATCTGAAACAATTCGAAATCCTTCCAAAGAGTGTGTGCTTCCAACTTCAGAAGCTACTTTATTATTAACTACTCCCTCAGGAGATCCTTTTGGTGAGTTATGAAGAAAATTTTGGTAACCTTATGGATCTTCCAGGGGTAGCGCTTTCATCCTACATGAACGATGAAGGCCGATGTTGGTTGAACCAAGTAAAGAACGAAAAAAATCTATGACCAACTAGAGAAAAAAAACAACATTCACTAATAAAATATAAGAATCAAACCAAGCAAACAAACCTTCTTATTTTGAAGTCACTAGTTGGTGATGAAATCCAACATCACAAAATCAAGACAAAAACAAGTTGGGGTAAGCGGGTAGAGAAGTTACGTTGACGACCTGCTTAATGGAATTACATCCTGGTGCAAGCTCCCACATATAATCATGGGTATACCCTCCAAGGAGCCCAAGTGAGTTTGGCCAACGTCGATTCCAGGTATCGTGAATACTTTCCCCTCCACAGTCCCCTTGTGTAAATACCCTAGAGAGATAGGCTACTAAGGTTACCAACAACAACAATGATTCCTAGGGAAACAATTGACAATCCGATCCATGCTCAAAGACAAGGTATCTAGCTTGAAATCAACTCGAGAGGCTTTCACTCATAATTGTGGGTATACCTTCAAGTGATCCCCAATAATGCGCACATATCTACACCAATACCAACAAAGCAGGGTGAGTAACTCTGCTAGTCTTAATGCAACCTCATGATTGACCCTTGTGTTAAAAGGGATTCCCATGACACAATGTAGCAATTGGATTTGAACTCTCCCTATAACAAGATGTTATTGTGTGTTTTGATGATTTGGAGAATGTTCCTTACAACCTATTCCAAAGCGCTATCCTAGATAATTTTGGTGAAGAGGATCCCTAGAAAACAAAAGTCACTAACAAATTTTAAATTTACACTGTATTTTAGAGGCTGTTGTTTACTCAAAAAGGGAGATGGAAGTGAAACTGATGAAGTTATGACCTTGACCCAATAAAATTCAAAGAGATATGAATGTGCAATTTTTCAATTCAATGAAATGTAGTTACAACAGGGAGAAGGTATGTATTTCTAAGTACAACAAGCTACAAATTACAAATTCTTAATCTCGAATGAACACAATTCCAAATAATCATGAACTACAAATTTTCCAATTTCTTCTTTTTCTCAATATTTTGAATGTAAAATTTTTCTTATGAGAGATTACTAAAAATAATAAATGAATTCAGTTCTTCCTTTTCAAGACAAAATCAGAGGTGTGATGACGAAAAAAAAACATAATCCAAGAAAATCAAGACATTCTTAACACAATTCCCAAATCAAATTCGTGACATAAACAAAAAGAAAAAGACAATTAAACTTTTTACACAAGCAAGTAAAAAGTGTTTCTTAATCAATCATCCAATTCGACAAACAATATGGATCCAAAACATAAAACAAACTAAATACCCTTTGTCAAATAAGCACCCAGATCAAGATCTGATATTATATCCTCGTGACAATGAGCATAAGCAAAAATATTGCAAAATGCAAAGAACGAACTTCAATCGATGAAAACCAATCACAAACAAGATTTAAACTCAAGAATTAATCAAACATGGGCATAAGAACTTCACCCGAGGCTACTAAGGAAAATCTGAGTGATAAAAGGAAAATTGACTCACTCCAAAAAAATCTATAGGATTCGTCGCAGGCTGGGTATATGACATAGTGTGATGAGCTGAGGTCATCGCAAGCTACTAGCAGGGAACATTGAAACGTCGACGCACTCGATTGATCAAGAAGAGTGAAATGTTTAAGGGTCATCACAAGCTGCTAGTGAGACACAATGTGACGATCTTTATTCATAAGGAAAAATGGGGAGAAAGACAAAAATTTTAACTGAACTTCTAAACCCAGTGAGTCTAGATGAATCACCCACAGACTCAGAGAATGAAAAATATCAGAGGAAGGCAAACTAAAGGAAAATCGAAAGAAAAAAATCAAAAGGAGGTTTTATCACTAGTATGGTCGCCAATTTTGTTATCGAACTTATCAGTAAATGCATACATAAACCGATCTCCCTAGATCCACCTATATCTAGAATAAAACATAACAGAATATGAAGCTTTCCCTAAGCTCTAATCATTGAGTTTACTATTCAACAAGAGATAAGAAACATACCATTTAAATATTGCTTCCTATTGTTGTTGTCATCTTAGCTCCACTCCAGTGCTCCTGTGATATTGAACCTGCAAGGGAACATAAGCCAACCAAAGTGAATGCAATAATATACTCAACGAGAACCTATGTATGTGATCAATGAATCATACAATAAAATGAGACAAGTTTTGTGGCAAAGAAACATATCACTGTTATTATATTAAAGTGAAAGTGGACATTACAACCAAAGACTTGATGCCACAAGGTCCCCTTTCGATGATCGTTTGCTCCGACACACACACTTGCTCTAATCTTGAATTAAGAATATCCACATTGACTTAATGGACTTAAATGAGGCTCTCAAGAATGATCCAATGCAGAATTCTCCATACAATCTTAGCCTATTCAACCTTCATTTACCTTGCTTAACCTTTTCCATGAGAAATACCTCTTTATATAAGCGAGAGAGAGATGGTTAAAGATATTAGGATGATCCCACCAAATCATAGAAGCGATTAATATCCCAACCATACAGATACCACCTCATCTTCTAGAAGATCACATTCAAGAACCTTCATGAAACTTGACATTTTCTTAGTATTTTGACATCGTCGCACCCTAGCTATAGATCCTAGATTTAGGGCATAGGGAGATGATCATGCATCGTCACATCCTACATATGGCGTACCCTACGACAACCTTCCTCAATAGGGTTTTTGAGAAGAGAAATTCATCCACTTTCCTCATTAAGAAAGGCTCTTTTTGGGAACATGAACACATGTTGTTAATGGATCACCAGGATGACCAAAATAATGTGTAACAACTGCTGACACTCCCATTTCTTTTGACACTAAATTAAGAAAGGAAGATTTGGGATCAGTAATAAGCTCCACATTGTATAAACAAATCGTTGGTAGTCTTATGTATCTTACTATTATAAGCCCTGATATAACATATGCAACAAGTTACATTTCCTGGTTTATGGAATCTCCTGTTGTTGGGTATTCTACCCTACGGACTAATAAGCTAGGGCTCTAAACTTATACGCAGAAAATGACCCTTAAGATTGAACTTTTAACCTTCTACCCAAAATCTCAACCCCTT
>JZKD02S0743643.1:11774-22396 GCA_000966675.3 Picea glauca
GGTAGGCATTGAATCAAGCTTTGACGAGGCGGTAAGTATTCAGAATTTTGACAAGTATGGAACTATGAGTCATCAAATAGGAGGAAATTTAGATAACAGACATAACTTTGAGTTTGACCTCTGAATTAACTCGACAATGAAAGACGACTAGCAATGTCATTTAAGACTCTTGATTCGAGCTATTAGTTAGGGTATTCTGGAATAGACTCATCGGTTTTTCAGCAAGAGTTAAAGTTCATAAATGGAATGAAATCTTCCTTTGGCCGAGAATATAGGTAACATTCAACTAACGAAGGTAGATGCTCAGCAAAAACCATGACATGACTAACCTGTAACAGAATTTGAGGTGTCAATTGTTCGAGCTTTAGCATGTGGACTAGAATTTGTTGGTTCGTCAATTGACATGTAGCTGGACATTTGGCGAGTGCAAGAGCAAGGGAATTTAGAATTTGCTCATGAAAGGCTTTCAGTGGTTAAGGGCCTTCTGCAACACGCCTCTTAGCCATCGAAAAGGTCCACTTTCGGTGGTTAAATAGTCTTTTGATGAACGCTTTAAACCACCGAAATTTGTTCTTATCTCCTCAAAACTCCCAAAATGACGGTGCTAATTTGGGAGATAACACATAGCATTCAACATACATACACAGAGAAAAAACACAACTCCATGAATTTGAATTAACCTCTTCTATTAATCCAAATAACTATACATGGGTGTTTATGCACAGCTCTCTGCTTCTCTTCTATGCTCCAATGCTTCTAAGTATTCCTGACTAATGCTACAATGCACAATGAGGGTGTCTATATCCCGTTTCCCTCTTGCGCTCTCAAACAACCTAATTTAGAATTAAAATCTCTATCTACCTACATTAACTACTATAAATGCCTCCATCTACTTTAGACAAGATCGGGGCGCTCAAGGTCTGATTACATTATACCAAGGAACCTTCATTAAATAATCTCATTTATATTTGGCGCATCAACTTCAAGGGAAAATTCAAAAATACAGATGGGTTCATCCAATTGTCCTTTGTCTTCTGTGTTGGCTCGCTTGACGTGAGGGATGCTCCTGCATCATACTCCCTCACTTGAAAACTTTCATGGGCTCCTGTCCATGAGCTCCTGCACGATCTACCCATGCTTCAGAATCTCTGCTTCATTTTCCCAGCTGGCATCTTCAACTGGATGGCCCTTCCACTTGACCAAATATTCAAAATATTATTTCCTTCTGGTCTTATTACCCACTCATTTATCCAGTATCTGCTCCATCTGTGGCTTCTCTGCAACTGGAATCTGCTTCTGCCACTGAACCTATGGCTATTCACCACTTGTTCCTGCTTCAGAATCTCTGCTTCATTTTCCCAGCTGGCATCTTCAACTGGATGGCCCTTCCACTTGACCAAATATTCAAAATATTATTTCCTTCTGGTCTTCTTACCCACTCATTTATCCAGTATCTGCTCCATCTGTGGCTTCTCTGCAACTGGAATCTGCTTCTGCCACTGAACCTCTGGCTATTCACCACTTGTTCCTGTCTCCTCAAGTTTATATGGGTATAAATCTGAGACATTGAATATCGGAGAAAATCCGATCCCATCAGGTAATTCAATTTCATAAGCATTCTCTCTAATTTTCTTCAAGACCTTACATGGTCCGATTTTCTTTATCTTCAATTTATTGTATGTTCCCCTTGGGAACCTTTCTTTCCTCAAGTGTGCTAGAATCAAGTCACCAACCTCAAATTGAAGTTGTCTTCGATGTTGATCTACTCTCCGCTTATACTCCTGACTTGAATTCTGTAGTCGCTCCTTCACCCGGCTGTGAAGTTCTTTCATCGCCTCCGCGAATTTTTCTGCACTAGCGCTCCCAGTAGCAATCTATTCTGAATCTCTCAATTCAAAAACTCCTCTCGGTTGCATGCCATATACATGTTGGAAATACTAAAACAACTGAGAGGGGGGGTGAATCAGTTGTTTATGAGCTTAAACAATATTATACCTCTTAAAAATTATTAATGTTCCTTCAAGTGATCATCAACAACATACANGGCCTAGAAGCTCCTCAATGCACCAATTGTTCGCATGCTTGAGCACCGATAGTAGGAGCATGAAATCTAACATGGAGCTTCGATTGTTTTTGTTACGAGCTTTCCACTTTTCTCTGAAACAGAAGCAAAGGCAGAGTGTCCTCGTTCAAAGCCTCTCAAAATACCGCTTCCTTTAAGAGAAGCTTGGAGGTTGCGTGCAGATATGCGAGCAAGAGGCACGATCGTCCTTTGTGCCATCGTCATCGTCCCCAAAAAGTATTCCATTGTGAAACTAGACACCAAACTACAAGGAAGATCACCACAATGACCAGTTGTTGACCAGAAGACCTAATTAAGTACTCCACGAAACAGAACATGCTTCCAACTTGAGACTGATCAGAGGAGAAAATCTTGAATGCATAGGAACAATTGATGTTAAATTACAGTAGCTGGGAATGACCAATTGCTTTTTCCCTAAAACTTATTATGAAGCCCTGCTCGTACTCTGATAATGAGCCCCTCTTAATTTTGGGTTCAAAGTAGTTCTTCCAGCTCTTTACACCGGATTTGGAATCTCTGTCCAAGTTTTATTTCATTCTTTGCAATGCATGGTTCCATTCTCGTCGCTCATATTGCTTTGCACAGGCATGCAATAAAATCTTTTTCAGACTACCACCATTGCTGCTCCTTGATCTCCCAGTGTAGCTTGGCACATTGACTCGACTTCACCCAATGACACACAAACATCAATAATGAAATTTGTTGTTGAATCGTTCAGATGGTGCATGATCGAACAGGTGTTGCGTGCTACATGGTTTGGCTTTGTGCTTTGACTAGTGACTCGATGAAACAGAAACATATGTTTTAGGTAGGCATTGAATCAAGCTTTGACGAGGCGGTAAGTATTCAGAATTTTGACAAGTATGGAACTATGAGTCATCAAATAGGAGGAAATTTAGATAACAGACATAACTTTGAGTTTTACCTCTGAATTAACTCGACAATGAAAGACGACTAGCAATGTAATTTAAGACTCTTGATTCGAGCTATTAGTTAGGGTATTCTGGAATAGACTCATCGGTTTTTCAGCAAGAGTTAAAGTTCATAAATGGAATGAAATCTTCCTTTGGCTGAGAATATAGGTAACATTCAACTAACGAAGGGAGATGCTCAGCAAAAACCATGACATGACTAACCTGTAACAGAATTTGAGGTGTCAATTGCT
The DNA here is from genome assembly GCA_000966675.3 of Picea glauca. NCBI lineage: Eukaryota > Viridiplantae > Streptophyta > Pinopsida > Pinales > Pinaceae > Picea > Picea glauca. Next base: position 15,023 of record JZKD02S0743643.1, read on the forward strand.
CGAGCTTTAGCATGTGGACTAGAATTTGTTGGTTCGTCAATTGACATGTAGTTGGACATTTGGCGAGTGCAAGAGCAAGGGAATTTAGAATTTGCTCATGAAAGGCTTTCGGTGGTTAAGGGCCTTCTGCAACGCGCCTCTTAGCCACCGAAAAGGTCCACTTTCAGTGGTTAAATAGTCTTTTGATGAACACTTTAAACCACTGAAAGTTGTTCTTATCTCCTCAAAACTCCCAAAATGACGGTGCTAATTTGGGAGATAACACATAGCATTCAACATACATACACAGAGAACAAACACAACTCCATGAATTTGAATTAACCTCTTCTATTAATCCAAATAACTATACATGGGTGTTTATGCACAGCTCTTTGCTTCTCTTCTATGCTCCAATGCTTCTAACTATTCCTGACTAATGTTACAATGCACAATGAGGGTGTCTATATCCCGTTTCCCTCTTGCGCTCTCAAATAGCCTAATTTAGAATTAAAATCTCTATCTACCTACATTAACTACTATAAATGCCTCCATCTACTTTAGACAATATCGGGGCGCTCAAGGTCTGATTACATTATACCAAGGAACCTTCATTAAATAATCTCATTTATATTTGGCACATCAACTTCAAGGGAAAATTCAAAAATACAGATGGGTTCATCCAGTTGTCCTTTGTCTTCCGTGTTGGCTCACTTGACGTGAGGGATGCTCCTGCATCATACTCCCTCGCTTGAAAATTTTCATGGGCTCCTGTCCATGAGCTCCTGCATGATCTGCCCATGCTTCAGAATCTCTGCTTCATTTTCCCAGCTGGCATCTTCAACTGGATGGCCCTTCCACTTGACCAAATATTCAAAATATTATTTTCTTCTGGTCTTCTTACCCACTCGTTTATCCAGTATCTGCTCCATCTGTGGCTTCTCTGCAACTGGAATCTGCTTCTGCCACTGAACCTCTGGCTATTCACCACTTGTTCCTGTCTCCTCAAGTTTATATGGGTATAAATCTGAGACATTGAATATCGGAGAAAATCCGATCCCATCAGGTAATTCAATTTCATAAGCATTCTCTCTAATTTTCTTCAAGACCTTACATGGTCCGATTTTCTTTATCTTCAATTTATTGTATGTTCCCCTTGGGAACCTTTCTTTCCTCAAGTGTGCTAGAATCAAGTCACCAACCTCAAATTGAAGTTGTCTTCGATGTTGATCTACTCTCCGCTTATACTCCTGACTTGAATTCTGTAGTCGCTCCTTCACCCGGCTGTGAAGTTCTTTCATCGCCTCCGCGAATTTTTCTGCACTAGCGCTCCCAGTAGCAATCTATTCTGAATCTCTCAATTCAAAAACTCCTCTCGGTTGCATGCCATATACATGTTGGAAATACTAAAACAACTGAGAGGGGGGGTGAATCAGTTGTTTATGAGCTTAAACAATATTATACCTCTTAAAAATTATTAATGTTCCTTCAAGTGATCATCAACAACATACANGCACCTCCCAACCTCCCTAAAATATGAAATAATGAATACACAGACAACTTATGCAGATAAATCACTTCTTACCATTTTTACTCTGTTCTGTAAATCTGATCTTCAACAAATTGTTCTGCAATTCTTCTCTTCTTCAACAGGTCAGCTCTGCATCACACTCTACTGTCATTATGTTCTTCTTCTTCTGCCCTTTCTATCATTCTGCTTTGTCTCTCTTTTACATTTCATTCCATTCTGTATATCTATTGAATTTTCATGTTCAACCCCTTCTTCTTTCACCTTTCTTACAGTTTCATACTTTTTCCATCCAGAACGGCTAACCCAATTCAGTCTCGCTCATTTTCTTTTATACACGCTTCCTTGAAGATTCCAATTCCCCTTCCAATAGGTAATATAAGGACATCTGTCTTGGCAACTGAAACGTTAACCGATTTGTCATGATCAGTCCTTTTCTCTTAATGGATTCATAACTGAAGCGATAATGTATGAGAAAGGACAGCAGCCCTCCGATCACTTTCAAACCTTATCCGCACTGTTAGATAATCTTTATAATTCTTGCCTTTTAAACCAGGTTTCAACACTTTCATATGCTAGTCCTCCTGAGCTTAGCTCCCGGTCAACATGACCATGACTCCGTGACCACAACCTTACCCCGTCGGGGCTACAGGGTTTGTAATGCCTCAATGCATACACCCATGTGATTCCCGATCATCCAAATCCCGACGTTCCTTTCATATGCTAGCCCTGCTGGCTATAGGCCTTGGCCCATATGACCGTCAACACGTGACCTCGGTCAAACCTCTCCTCAGGGTTTCGGCATTTTTGATGTCACCATGCACACACCTACATAATTCTCGATCCTCCGATCCCCGATTCTATGATGAAGGAAATCAACGATCCAAATCTCATTCTTGCTTTAACGGATACGATCAAATCGTGAAATCGCATATCGTGATCTCAGGGTTTTCATTGTCGAGTGAATTGGACATTACAAAATCTCGATCTCCGATTCCCGATACTCTGCTAACGTCACTCGTGGTTTGACACGTGTTAAATATTGCCACGTGTCACTCTGATTCGTGACTTTCATGTGCCTGAAGTTTTGAATCTGTCTGACACCTGTCATTACCTGGTTGTGCCANACAATTGAGCACCAACTCAATGTGAGGCTTCTACCTCTGTTTTACAAGCTGCAACTTGTTTGAGAGCTCCAACTCTCTGGTTTCTCTAGCACCTACTAGAAGGAAGCACCAACTCTCAGAGTATTCCAGCACCAACTGGATGGAAGTACCAACTTCCTAAATGTTCCAACACCAACTGGATGGAAGCACCAACTTCCTGTTACACAGGCTCCAACCTGAATAACAAAGAACACCTGTTCTCCCTAGCACCACCCTGCCACCCTTGTTTCTCTGGCTGCAACCAGATCGAAGCTACAACTTCCTGTGTTCAAGCACCCACTTGAACTTCTGAGGACAACAGTCCTCCCGAGCACCTCCCAACCTCCCTAAAATATGAAATAATGAATACACAGACAACTTATGCAGATAAATCACTTCTTACCATTTTTACTCTGTTCTGTAAATCTGATCTTCAACAAATTGTTTTGCAATTCTTCTCTTCTTCAACAGGTCATCTCTGCATCACACTCTACTGTCATTCTGTTCTTCTTCTTCTGCCCTGTCTATCATTCTGCTTTGTCTCTCTTTTACATTTCATTCCATTATGTATATCTATTGAATTTTCATGCTCAGCCCCTTCTTCTTTCACCTTTCTTACAGTTTCATACTTTTTCCATCCAGAACGGCTAACCCAATTCAGTCTCGCTCATTTTCTTTTATACACGCTTCCTTGAAGATTCCACTTCCCCTTCCAATAGGTAATACAAGGACATCTGTCTTGGCAACTGAAACGTTAACTGATTTGTCATGATCCGTCCTTTTCTCTTAATGGATTCATAACTGAAGCGGTAATGTATGAGAAAGGACAGCAGCTCTCCGATCACTTTCAAACCTTATCCGCACTATTAGATAATCTTTATAATTCTTGCCTTTTAAACCAGGTTTCAGCACTTTCATATGCTAGTCCTCCTGAGCTTAGCTCCCGGTCAACATGACCATGACTCTGTGACCACAACCTTACCCCGTCGGGGCTACAGGGTTTGTGATGCCTCAATGCATACACCCGTGTGATTCCCGATCATCCAAATCCCGACGTTCCTTTCATATGCTAGCCCTGCTGGCTATAGGCCTTGGCCCATATGACCATCAACACGTGACCTCGGTCAAACCTCTCATCGGGGTTTCGGCATTTTCGATGTCACCATGCACACGCCTACAGAATTCTCGATCCTCCGATCCCCGATTCTATGATGAAGGAAATCAACGATTTAGATCTCATTCTTGCTTTAACGGCTACGATCAAATCGTGAAATCGCATATCGTGATTTCAGGGTTTTCGTTGTCGAGTGAATTGGACATTACAAAATCCCGATCTCCAATTCTTGATACTCTGCTGACGTCACTCGTGGTTTGACACATGTTAAATATTGCCACGTTTCACTCTGATTCGTGACTTTCATGTGCCTGAAGTTTTGAATCTGTCTGACACCTGTCATTACCTGGTTGTGCCACGTGTCCCTATCTGACGTGAGTTGGATCAACAGTCTAGATCACATGTTGATCTAACAGTTCAGATTCAGTCGGGATTTCCTTCATCGAGATTTCGGGGTTTCTGTTGTAATTGAACACGGGACTCGTGAAACTCCGATTCCCGATTATCCAATGAGCACAACTCCGACGGCGCCCGATCCTTTTCCACCTGTCCTTGCAGATGGACGGTCCCTATTCCTCCGGGATTTCGAGACTTTCGATGTCTCAATTCACTTGTCACCGGGATCCCCGATTTCCCGATGGCCAATATCCCAATGCCTCACAAGAATGTTGATGCGTGTCCTGCCCAGATCAATGGCTAGGATTCTATCTCCAGTATCTCGATGACTTGTCCAGGATTTCTCCTCTGCATAGTAGGGCTTAACCCCTGCGCGACTCTTACAGATCCGACGACTGTCGGTTTTTCATCTCAGATCCTATGGCTCAGATCTGTTCTCCCTCTCTGCGTTCCTCGTGAGGCTTAAACTTTGTGTACCTTCTGCAGATCCAGTGGTTGATGGGTATCTGCTTCCAATATGACGGCTCAGATAACTTCTTCTGCACACCTACTCCTGCTCTTAATCTCTACGTAGCTTCTCCCGATCCAACAGCTGTCGGGATTTTCGAGTGAGATCCGACAGCTCTCGGTCTCTTTCCCTCTTAACTTTGTCTTCTGTTTGCCTATCATATTCACTGTTGCCATCAATGGCAAGCATTCATTGTCTGTTTACTGAATTTTCCAACAATACAATCTGGAATGGACTCTTGCCTGTGCTCTGATTCACTGAGTCATTATACGCAAACTCTGCCTGTGGCAATATATTGTCCCAACTGTTGTGGTGCTCCGCCACCAGGCTCCTCAGCAAGTCTCCCAGACTTCTGTTCACCACTTCTGTCTGTCCATCCATCTAAGGATGATAAGCTGAACTAAACAACAAGTTAGTCTCCAGCTTCTTCCATAATGTCCTCCAAAAGTGCCCTAAGAACTTTGTATCTCTGTCCGAAACAATACTCCTTGGTAAGCCGTGAAGTCGAACCACTTCTTTGAAAAAAAGATTTGCGATGTGTGTCACGTCATTGGTTTTCTGACATGGGATAAAATGTGCCATCTTGGAAAATCTATCCACTACCACAAAGATCGAATCAAATCCTCTTTGCGTCCTTGGCAATCCCAATATGAAATCCATGCTAATTTCATCCCACGGCTTCTCAAGTATGGGCAATGGTTGATAAAAACCCGCATTCTGCTTCCTTCCCTTTGAATGATGGCAAATCCTACATATGTCTACAAACCTCTTGACCTCTGCTCGCATCCCTGGCCAAAAGTATGACTCGATCACCTTCGCGAATGTCTTATCATGACCAAAGTGTCCGACCAATCCTCCACTGTGTTTCTCCTTCAGCAAGTTCTCCCTCATGGGACAATTTGGGATACACAATTGATTGCCTCTAAACAAAAATCCTTCCTGGATCATGTATTCGGCCCATTTACTGCTATCCCTGAGAACTGGATTCTCAGTTGCTTCATATGCTTCCTTAAAGTCTGGATCATCTGCGTACATTTCTCTGAGATCATCAAAACCTAACGTCTTGACTTTGAACTCCTGCAATAGCAAACACTTCNCCACATGTCCTTGCAGATGGACGGTCCCTATTCCTCCGGGATTTCGAGACTTTCGATGTCTCGATTCACTTGTCACCGGGATCCCCGATTTCCCGATGGCCAATATCCCGATGCCTCACAAGAATGTTGATGTGTGTCCTGCCCAGATCAATGGCCATGATTCTCTCTCCAGTATCCCGATGACTTGTCTAGGATTTCTCCTCTGCATAGTAGGGCTTAACCCCTGCGCGACTCTTACAGATCCGATGACTGTCGGTTTTTCATCTCAGATCGTATGGCTCAGATCTGTTCTCCCTCTCTGCGTTCCTCCTGAGGATTAACCTTTGTGTACCTTCTGCAGATCCGGTGGCTGATGGGTATCTGCTTCCAATATGACGGCTCAGATAACTTCTTCTGCACACCTACTCCTGCTCTTAATCTCTACGTAGCTTCTCCCGATCCAACAGCTATCGAGATTTCCGAGTGAAATCCGATAGCTCTCGGTCTCTTTCCCTCTTAACTTTTTCTTCTGTTTTCCTATCATCTTCATTGTTGCCATCAATGGCAAGCATTCATTGTCCGTTTACTGAATTTTCCAACAATACAATCTGGAATGGACTCTGGCCTATGCTCTGATTCACTGAGTCATTATACGCAAACTCTGCTTGTGGCAATATATTGTCCCAACTGTTGTGGTGCTCCGCCACCAGGCTCCTCAGCAAGTCTCCTAGACTTCTGTTCACCACTTCTGTCTGTCCATCCATCTGAGGATGATAAGCTGAACTAAACAACAAGTTAGTCTCCATCTTCTTCCATAATGTCCTCCAAAAGTGCCCTAAGAACTTTGTATCTCTGTCCGAAACAATACTCCTTGGTAAGTCGTGAAGTCGAACGACTTCTTTGAAAAAAAGATTTGCGATGTGTGTCACGTCATTGGTTTTCTGACATGGGATAAAATGTGCCATTTTGGAAAATCTATCCACTACCACAAAGATCGAATCAAATCCTCTTTGCGTCCTTGGCAATCCCAATATGAAATCCATGCTAATTTCATCCCACGGCTTCTCAAGTATGGGCAATGGTTGATAAAAACCCGCATTCTGCTTCCTTCCCTTTGAACGCTGGCAAATCCTACATATGTCTACAAACCTCTTGACCTCTGCTCGCATCCCTGGCCAAAAGTATGACTCGCTCACCTTCGCGAATGTCTTATCATGACCGAAGTGTCCGGCCAATCCTCCACTGTGTTTCTCCTTCAGCAAGTTCTCCCTCATGGAACAATTTGGGATACACAATTGATTGCCTCTAAACAAAAATCCTTCATGGATCATGTATTCGGCCCATTTACTGCTATCTCTGAGAACTGGATTCTCAACTGCTTCATATGCTTCCTTAAAGTCTGGATCATCTGCGTACATTTCTCTGAGATCATCAAAACCTAACGTCTTGACTTTGAACTCCTGCAATAGCAAACACTTCCTTCTCAAAGCATCATCAACTTTGTTAGCAGTACCAGAAATATGTTTTATCACAAAAGTGAAATTCTGCATGTATTCAACCCATTTAACATGCCTCTGATTTAACTTTTCCTATTGAGTCACAAACTGCAATGCATGGTTATCACTATATAA
>JZKD02S0743643.1:78394-94481 GCA_000966675.3 Picea glauca
GGTGGATAGCCTCATGGAAGTCCAGTAAATGATCAGCTGGTACCTCCCAATCCTTTGCGTGAAATTCGGGGAGGAAATCTTCCCAGATGTCTCTATCAGGAAGTGCATTAGGAAATCCAACTATCTCAGAAAAGTCACAGAAAGCAAACCTTTGAGCCATAATTTTCTCCATATTGAACCAGTGGAGTCGCCAATCGATCCTTGAATCATGGAGTCGCCAGGTGAAAGATGCGCAGCTTCAGATATGCCTGGTCCTTGTTCACCATCAAAGGCCAGATCTTAACATTATCGTTACCCCAGGAAGCTTCTCAGGCTGAGAAAGCAGCTGCTGAAACCTTCTCAAGAAATCTCCTTAGGGTCAGCTTTCAGGTGTGCTAACAGTAGTCACAGCTGAAACAGTGATGTGGAAACAATGGAGTCGCCACAGTGGAGTTGCCAGGTGCACAGTAGCAATCTTGAAGGGCTCTGATGTCTGATGCACCTTCAGAATTAGAGACTCAATGTCGTTCTGCCAAGGGAAAATCTTCAACTTCGTCCCCGACAACGGCGCCATAAATGTTAGCGTCGGAAGTCACTCCTGGATTGCTTGCAGGAGCAAAGCCTGACACCCATCAGTTTAATGTCACAATTTGTTTATAAAGGGATGATCAAATGGAGATAAAGGCTCGAGGAGATATCACTCTAACTCGGGGGCTGGGTCTGGTATGTAAAGAACCAAGGAGGTCTGGAATCCTAACTTTAGCCAGCAGGTTGATTAAAAGATGAGTAGATGGAAGACTTAGGAGAAAATGAACAAACAACTCTGGGCAACAGGCTTGCAGCGGTTTGTGGGGGAAAAACTCTGAAAGCAGGATCCTCTTGGTTCAGGGCTTCAAGAAACTGAATAGAAGGCTCGACTGGATCCTCCAATTCCAAGTCATTCAGCGTTAAAGAAATCACAGGAACCGGCTAGAGGCTCCGTAACCATTACAGTGATCCATTACAACATCATCCTATAATAGCTACAGCTCGACTGGATCCTCCAATTCCGAGCTGCTCTAACACAGTATAACAAAGATGTAAAGAAACTGACATTCATAAGGCAAGAAGTCTCAGAAGTCTAAAAATAACCAGAAAACAATGCTTCATTAACGTTTTACAACCGGGAGCTCTGCTCAACCATCCATCCTTACAAAAATGGCAGAAATGCCTACATATACTTGGAACTGGCTCAGACGGTGAAGGCACGATCATATCACGAATACAATGCCTGACATTGAGGAGCTTATCTATCAGGATGGGCTGTCAGTCTTCCTTAATCAAATCTGTCCTCTGCTTCCCTATCACATGCTTCTTTAATTCAACATGGCTCACAGCAGGGGGTAGCTGAGCCCCTTGAATATTGAATTGGCGTGTGCAGGTTCCTCTGGTGAGTTGAAGACTCGGCATGACTTTCTTGAAGAGAACCGGTACAAAGGACCCTCCTGGGTCAATTTTAGTCGGGTCTTCCATACTCTATAATAAATGGGTGACGCGAGGCTTCACCTACCTTCTTTCTCCTCTTCTGCTGAGCCGAAGCGGCCCTTTGGATCCCCGAGTGAAATCCCTGATGAAACCCCGACCTAGTCCACAGGTCTCTTCTCCTTTCCTTATGATCTCCTAAACTTCACCGAGACCTTTTCCCGACTCTGTATTGGGTTTCGGGGTTTCGCATTCCCCATTGTCAAGAGTTCTTGACCTTCTGAATTCCCGATCACTGATTCTCCGATGAGCACGTGTATGGGCTAGCCCACCTGACTACACTATGGTCCATACGACCACCTCTCATATGACTAGAGCCAAACCTCTATCGAGGTTTCAGGGCTTTTGATGTCTCGATACAAAAGTCCCCGAGACTCACGATTCCCCGAAACCCGATGGCTCATGGCCGTTGACATGTCAACGGTCCGTTCCCTGTCGTGAAAGCCTGCCACCTGTCTTCCACTATGGTCCTTAACTCCACCGGGAAATCGCGTATCGGGATATCGTGATTCTCGTTGTCATGTGCACGGGACATTCAGTTCCCCGATCCCCGACTCTGCGGGATCTCTCGACATGTGTCCCTACTGGTGGACGGTTTTGATCCAGTCGGGAAATCGCGAATTGCGATTCCTACCTACAAGAGTTTATTATTTTTAAAAACTCTGATTTTCCTCCTCTACACACTCGGGGTTAACCTCAGTGCAACTTCCAGAGATCTAACGGCTGACGGGATTTCGTCGATCTCCTCTGTAATATTTTGGCCGTCAATTTGCTTTGAGGGTGGTTCTCGACTGCTGAACACAAAACTTTGCCCGCTCGCTTGCTTGACTTGCTGCTACAAAATGGGATTCTCTTGTGATATGCTCAGGTGCTTCTCGTGCAAACTGCAGAACTGGTACGCCCAATCCCGAGACGAGAAATATCGCTAACAGTGTCACCTAAGCATATACCTATGAAAGATAATAACTGGCCTCGAGGTGTAAAAATTACCCAAGTTGTGGAGGCAAGCCTCCGAGTGTGCTATCTAGCACCATCTGCATACCCAATGAACACCTTGGGTTCACTTGACATCTGCCACAGTGACGAAAGATACATCAAAACGACACATCCATAACACTAAAAAAACTAGAAAGTAATAGTACAAAGACTATACATATGTTACAAAAAGTTACCCATGGTGACCTGCCTATGACTAATACTTCTTGAGGTAGAGTCCATTTCTAGGCTCCGCCAAAGCATTCCCTTCAAAATAAACCAAATGATAAGCGCCTTTTTTTAGAACCTCCTTTATGATCAAAGGTCTGAACCACATGGGGTTGAATTTTTCTTCCCCCAGGGGGTCCTTATCTTGGTCGTAGACCAGAACAAGGTCGCCTTCAGTGAAAATCTGAGGATGAATGGACCTATCATACTGACACTTGAATTTATGTTTGTGAGCCTCATTGTCCAGGGCCGCATCACAACGCTTCTCATTGAGTTGCTCCATATACAATAACCGCTCTTCAAGTGGAGAAGTGTCTGGAAATAATTGTACTGCCAACTTTAGAGACGTGATCTGACATTCGATAGGCAAGACTGCCTCCAGCCCGTAAACGAGTTGGAAAGGTGAGAAACCGGTTGCAGTCTTAATAGACGCCCGGTAAGCCCAAATTTCGAGTATAACATCAAATGCCAATTTGACTTGGCTGAGTTGATCGTTCGCTGTAGAATGGTCTTAAGAGTTTTATTCACAACTTCCACCTGACCATTTGCTTGGGGGTAGTAGGGTGACGAATGTTCATGTCGTAACCCAAGCTTTGACATTAACTCGGTCATCATCTGGTTTTGAAAGTGACTGCCATGGTCAGTGACAATCTCCCTTGGGACACCGAACCTTACTGTTATTTGGTTGAATAAAAAGAGAGTTGCAGTCTCTCCATCATCTTTAAACGTTGGCATAGTTTCGACTCACTTCGTGAAGTATTCTATGAATACGATGATGTGATGGTGCCCCCTTACTNTCAAATGCCAATTTGACTTGGCTGAGTTGATCGTTCGCTGTAGAATGGTCTTAAGAGTTTTATTCACAACTTCCACCTGACCATTTGCTTGGGGGTAGTAGGGTGACGAATGTTCCTGTCGTAACCCAAGATTTGACGTTAACTCGGTCATCATCTGGTTTTGAAAGTGACTGCCATGGTTAGTGACAATCTCCCTTGGGACACTGAACCTTGCTGTTATTTGGTTGAATAAAAAGAGAGCTGCAGTCTCTCCATCATCTTTAAATGTTGGCATAGTTTCGACTCACTTCGTGAAGTATTCTATGAATACGATGATGTGATGGTGCCCCCTTACTGAAGGAGGGTTGCATGTAGTGTAATCAATTCCCCACTTGGTGAAGGGACCAACTGTGATGACAAGAAACATGGGAGTGGGATGTGCCCTCATCTTCCAAGAGAAGATTTGGCATGGGTGGCACTTCTTGACCGTTTCGATACAATCTTTGATTAGTGTCAGCCAGAAGTAACATGCTCCTAGAATATTTTGGTTTGTTGCCAACCCTAACAAATGACCGCCACAAGATCTGGTATGGCGATCGTTAAGCACGATAACTGCTTCTTCGTGAGTGAGACATGGGCACAGGATGCAGTATACACCTCTCCAATACAATGTATCATCGAGTATGAGATAATTCTTAGCATGATGGTGTATGCATCGACGCTCATCACAAGAAGTAGAGATGGGGCACTTCAAAGTCTGGAGATAAATAAGTATATCTCTGTACCAGAGATCCGAAGAGGTGACCGAAAACATATCTCCTCTAATAGGCGACTCTTCGGGCATAAGATCACCTGACTCAATTGGAAGTTCCGAAATAAGTTCTGCGGAGACCAGTGACTTTTTGGATTTCACTGAAACGAAATCTAAGTCAAACTCCTGGAGGACGACTATCCATCTACTGATTTTTCCACCTATTACCCATCATGTCAACATGTACTGAAATTGATTCATGATAGCAATGACGGTGGTCTTGAGAAATAGAACATAATGACGGAACCATTGGACAGCATGGACTGTTGCCAAGACAAGTTTTTCGATATGAGAATAATTGAGTTTCGATCCTACGAGGCCTTGGCTCAGGTAATAGATCACATATTCTGAGAAGAAGTCATCTTCCTGAACTAAGACCATGCCAATGGTTGACTCTACTGCAACCAGATATAATAAGAAATCATTGTTATAGTTAGGTGGTCGGAGAAGAGGGGCAGTTGTGAGGGCATGTTTCAACGTCAAAAGAGAGTTGAGTGGCATCGTCCCAATAAAAAGGAACATCTTTCTTCAGTAAGTGCATAAACCCTTTGGTGATCTCTTTATAGTTGGCGATGAAGCGTCTTAAAAAATTCACCTTGCCCTGTAGACTCTGAAGTTGAAGGATTGTGCATGGGGGGGACAACTGCATTATTGCCTCAACCTTGAGAGGATCGACCATGATCCCTGTTGTTGACACTATGAAACCTAACAAATGTCCTGATGTTACGCAAAAGCTGCACTTGTTTGGATTCAAGCGAATCCGGAAGTAGCGACAACGCTCAAATATAAGTCGGAGGTGTGTGGGATGATCCGTTCTCTTGCGAGATTGAGATGCTGAATCATCTAAATAAGCCTCGACTATATGCTTGAGGTCATGGAAAGAAAAATACATGGCTCGTTGAAAGGTGGCTCCAACATTTTTGAGACCAAAAGGCATCTTACGATATGCGAATGTACCCCATGGACATATGACTATTGTTTTGTGCTAGTCTTTGGGTTTGATTTGTATTTGGTTATATCCCGAAAGACCGTCCATGAAAGAGAAGGCCTCGCAACCCACACATTCATCAATTATCTGGTTGATGAATGGTGTGGGAAAATTATCTTTGGGACATGCCTTATTCAAATCATGGAAGTCTGTACATACACGAATTGTGCCTTGTTTTTTATTGACCAGCACGGGGTTTGACACCCATTGGGTCAAATGGATAGGATAGATAAAACCGGCTTTTAGTAGTTTCTCTACCTCAACCTTAATGGTTGCTGCTTTCCTGGGGTTAGCTGGACGAAGCTTCTGCCAGACAGGCTTGGCATCTGGATAAGTTGTGATTTCATGTTCAACTATTTTTGGATCGATGTCTGACATTTCCTCGTAAGACTAGGCAAAAATGTCACGAAATTCTTTAAATAGATCTGTGTAGATTTGAATCTCTTCGGGGGAGCAGTCAACTCCAACGAAAACATTCTCCATGATGGCAGGGGTTCTAGAGATATTGATCGGTATGTTTTCAGTGATGTGCCATATTACCCTCAGCATAGGCATCGTGTATAGCTAAGGGATTAATAGGACAAGTCCTATCTCCAGTCATAGTCAAGGTGAATTCTACGGCCTCGATTCTACTTAACTCTGGGAGAAAGTATGATCTTTGATGAAGATCATCCCAGGGTTTGTCCGGAATAGTCATTGCTTCAAGTACTGCTTCATCAGAGGGAAAGACTAAGTCTAACGAATCAGTGTTAGCGAGAGAACCTTGAGCCCAAATAGGCTCTAAAAGCAGATCGAACTCTTGTGCAGGAGTTGGATCTGGGTTGGTTGAAGCTTGTTGGACTAAAGACTACGCTACTTCAGCTGCGGACAAGGGCATGGACATGTCCAGATGCCCTGTCCCCTCCATCGTGGCCGATGGGGAAGGAAGTATCCATGGATCAGTGAAGTAAGTCGTGCGAAATGACGAAACTTGGAAAATTTCAACCTTATGGTGGTCAGATATGAACTTGACATCACCTTGAGGGGGCGGGTAATCGAAGGTACCCATCAAAGATGGGCACAATCCAACCCCTAGGTTGACTACACTTGGTTGAGGATTATCAATCATCGGGACCGCAGACACCCCCAATGAAGGGTCAGATCTGGAGAAAGACAATTGATCAATGGTCACAATCCGGTCCTCGTGTGGAAACAACAAGACTCGAAAAACTTTAGCAACCATTGCTTGCATGGCATAAGTCCAACTCCTTCCTAACAAAATATTGTATTCGAGGGACGCGTCGACTACATCTACCTCAACGCACATGGTCTTCCCTCCCAATTGCATGGGAAAAGAGGGAATGATACCATGTGGTCGGAATGAATGACCGTCAAAAGCAATGAGAAGAGTGGGAAACAGAGACAAAACGAGTTGGCCAATGGCCTTCCAATATGCCAACGACATAACGTATGTCGAGGCACCCTCATCAACCACCGTGCAGAAAATATTTCGAGTAAAAGTTTTTGTGGGGTGAGCCACTACTATCTGAAATTCTACGTGGTATGATAGACGAGGTTTTAAGTCAGTTGTATCTAGCATGATGGTACCCGGATTACAAGTCTCAGTAGATCCTAGGGCGATTAACAGAGCTTTCCTCTGGGAAGGGAAGCTTTGGAGGACCTCCAAAGTGGACATCGCACAAGGGGTTTGAGACAAATATTCCACCACAGAATATTTCTAGGCAGCCCTTGCGTTTGGGTTGTGAGAAGCTTTTTTGAACGCGCCTTTTGGGATGCATGTTGTTGTTTCGCCCAAATTCTTCTCAATCTGTAGAGGAAGAAATGGGAGTTTGGATTCTTTTCCCTTCTCAGAAGTGCTTGGTTTATTGTAGTCGTGCGCTCTAGTGGATATGAAAGCATCACCCTTCATCATATATACATTCACGGATGTGGGATTGTTCAAAGACGGAGAGGGTCCTTGAATGACCCCTTTCGCGCTTGTAGAGGCTTGGGTGCGGTTTTGTCCATGTTGATAAGGATTGGTTAACATAGTAGGTTGTTGCTGTGTCACAAACTTTTGGGCTTCTGCAAGCCAGGGACATAAGTGGGTCGGGTGGGCTTCCACGCACAGGTTGTACGGATACCTTTCCTTCCATTGCTCACTGTTTCCCCCGCCCACATTATCCGTGGGTTTCTTATCCCCCTTACCCTTCTTTCATTGTTTTTTATTTCCTTCAGGTTGCTAGGTGACCTTTGGATTTTTCAATTGCACTATGTGTACATCCGACGTCTNATCGTTAAGCACGATAACTGCTTCTTCGTGAGTGAGACATGGGCACAGGATGCAGTATACACCTCTCCAATACAATGTATCATCGAGTATGAGATAATTCTTAGCATGATGGTGTATGCATCGACGCTCATCACAAGAAGTAGAGATGGGGCACTTCAAAGTCTGGAGATAAATAAGTATATCTCTGTACCAGAGATCCGAAGAGGTGACCGAAAACATATCTCCTCTAATAGGCGACTCTTCGGGCATAAGATCACCTGACTCAATTGGAAGTTCCGAAATAAGTTCTGCGGAGACCAGTGACTTTTTGGATTTCACTGAAACGAAATCTAAGTCAAACTCCTGGAGGACGACTATCCATCTACTGATTTTTCCACCTATTACCCATCATGTCAACATGTACTGAAATTGATTCATGATAGCAATGACGGTGGTCTTGAGAAATAGAACATAATGACGGAACCATTGGACAGCATGGACTGTTGCCAAGACAAGTTTTTCGATATGAGAATAATTGAGTTTCGATCCTACGAGGCCTTGGCTCAGGTAATAGATCACATATTCTGAGAAGAAGTCATCTTCCTGAACTAAGACCATGCCAATGGTTGACTCTACTGCAACCAGATATAATAAGAAATCATTGTTATAGTTAGGTGGTCGGAGAAGAGGGGCAGTTGTGAGGGCATGTTTCAACGTCAAAAGAGAGTTGAGTGGCATCGTCCCAATAAAAAGGAACATCTTTCTTCAGTAAGTGCATAAACCCTTTGGTGATCTCTTTATAGTTGGCGATGAAGCGTCTTAAAAAATTCACCTTGCCCTGTAGACTCTGAAGTTGAAGGATTGTGCATGGGGGGGACAACTGCATTATTGCCTCAACCTTGAGAGGATCGACCATGATCCCTGTTGTTGACACTATGAAACCTAACAAATGTCCTGATGTTACGCAAAAGCTGCACTTGTTTGGATTCAAGCGAATCCGGAAGTAGCGACAACGCTCAAATATAAGTCGGAGGTGTGTGGGATGATCCGTTCTCTTGCGAGATTGAGATGCTGAATCATCTAAATAAGCCTCGACTATATGCTTGAGGTCATGGAAAGAAAAATACATGGCTCGTTGAAAGGTGGCTCCAACATTTTTGAGACCAAAAGGCATCTTACGATATGCGAATGTACCCCATGGACATATGACTATTGTTTTGTGCTAGTCTTTGGGTTTGATTTGTATTTGGTTATATCCCGAAAGACCGTCCATGAAAGAGAAGGCCTCGCAACCCACACATTCATCAATTATCTGGTTGATGAATGGTGTGGGAAAATTATCTTTGGGACATGCCTTATTCAAATCATGGAAGTCTGTACATACACGAATTGTGCCTTGTTTTTTATTGACCAGCACGGGGTTTGACACCCATTGGGTCAAATGGATAGGATAGATAAAACCGGCTTTTAGTAGTTTCTCTACCTCAACCTTAATGGTTGCTGCTTTCCTGGGGTTAGCTGGACGAAGCTTCTGCCAGACAGGCTTGGCATCTGGATAAGTTGTGATTTCATGTTCAACTATTTTTGGATCGATGTCTGACATTTCCTCGTAAGACTAGGCAAAAATGTCACGAAATTCTTTAAATAGATCTGTGTAGATTTGAATCTCTTCGGGGGAGCAGTCAACTCCAACGAAAACATTCTCCATGATGGCAGGGGTTCTAGAGATATTGATCGGTATGTTTTCAGTGATGTGCCATATTACCCTCAGCATAGGCATCGTGTATAGCTAAGGGATTAATAGGACAAGTCCTATCTCCAGTCATAGTCAAGGTGAATTCTACGGCCTCGATTCTACTTAACTCTGGGAGAAAGTATGATCTTTGATGAAGATCATCCCAGGGTTTGTCCGGAATAGTCATTGCTTCAAGTACTGCTTCATCAGAGGGAAAGACTAAGTCTAACGAATCAGTGTTAGCGAGAGAACCTTGAGCCCAAATAGGCTCTAAAAGCAGATCGAACTCTTGTGCAGGAGTTGGATCTGGGTTGGTTGAAGCTTGTTGGACTAAAGACTACGCTACTTCAGCTGCGGACAAGGGCATGGACATGTCCAGATGCCCTGTCCCCTCCATCGTGGCCGATGGGGAAGGAAGTATCCATGGATCAGTGAAGTAAGTCGTGCGAAATGACGAAACTTGGAAAATTTCAACCTTATGGTGGTCAGATATGAACTTGACATCACCTTGAGGGGGCGGGTAATCGAAGGTACCCATCAAAGATGGGCACAATCCAACCCCTAGGTTGACTACACTTGGTTGAGGATTATCAATCATCGGGACCGCAGACACCCCCAATGAAGGGTCAGATCTGGAGAAAGACAATTGATCAATGGTCACAATCCGGTCCTCGTGTGGAAACAACAAGACTCGAAAAACTTTAGCAACCATTGCTTGCATGGCATAAGTCCAACTCCTTCCTAACAAAATATTGTATTCGAGGGACGCGTCGACTACATCTACCTCAACGCACATGGTCTTCCCTCCCAATTGCATGGGAAAAGAGGGAATGATACCATGTGGTCGGAATGAATGACCGTCAAAAGCAATGAGAAGAGTGGGAAACAGAGACAAAACGAGTTGGCCAATGGCCTTCCAATATGCCAACGACATAACGTATGTCGAGGCACCCTCATCAACCACCGTGCAGAAAATATTTCGAGTAAAAGTTTTTGTGGGGTGAGCCACTACTATCTGAAATTCTACGTGGTATGATAGACGAGGTTTTAAGTCAGTTGTATCTAGCATGATGGTACCCGGATTACAAGTCTCAGTAGATCCTAGGGCGATTAACAGAGCTTTCCTCTGGGAAGGGAAGCTTTGGAGGACCTCCAAAGTGGACATCGCACAAGGGGTTTGAGACAAATATTCCACCACAGAATATTTCTAGGCAGCCCTTGCGTTTGGGTTGTGAGAAGCTTTTTTGAACACGCCTTTTGGGATGCGTGTTGTTGTTTCGCCCAAATTCTTCTCAATCTGTAGAGGAAGAAATGGGAGTTTGGATTCTTTTCCCTTCTCATAAGTGCTTGGTTTATTGTAGTCATGCGCTCTAGTGGATATGAAAGCATCACCCTTCATCATATATACATTCGCGGATGTGGGATTGTTCAAAGACGGAGAGGGTCCTTGAATGACCCCTTCCGCGCTTGTAGAGGCTTGGGTTAGGTTTTGTCCATGTTGAAAAGGATTGGTTAACATAGTAGGTTGTTGTTGTGTCACAAACTTTTGGGCTTCTGCAAGCCAGGGACATAAGTGGGTCGGGTGGCCTTCCACGCACAAGTTGTACGGATACCTTGCCTTCCATTTCTCAGTGTTTCCCCCGCCAACATTATCCGTGGGTTTCTTATCCCCCTTACCCTTCTTTCATTGTTTTTTATTTACTTCAGGTTGCTAGGTGACCTTTGGATTTTTCGATTGCACTATGTGTACATCCGACGTCTTAGTAGGGGGAGCAACCAAAATAGTAGTTTGTCTGGTTGTTGTGTGTTGTATAGACAATTGTTGCAACTGCTTCGTCAGTTGCTCAGCGGGCTTTGTTTGTGTTGAACCAACAATACCATCGGCATGTGGTCCAACTCTCTGTCTGGTTTTATCAAGTATTGAGCGTGTCGCATCTGGCAAGATCTCGTATAATAAACCAGACTGAGAATAGATGAGCTCAAGCTGTTGAGCTCTCATGATGGTGTCTTCTTCGAAAAACACTCCTGAAGTCACGACGTCTTTGGATAACTGTGGGACCAAAGACTTAAGGAACCACTTTAGTAGGAATGTTGGTGGGACTTGTACCTTAATTAAACTCTTCTGGCGTCTCCATTCTCGGATGTGATAAGAGATATGGTTCACTTTTGTCTGGGCGAAATTGGCTAGCAATTTTGTGCCATCATCGTATTTCACAGGTAATTGGAAATGGTTTAGGAAGGCCATTGCCAATTCGCCGAAGGAAGAGTATCTTGAGTGGTTGAGCTCAATGTACCATTTCATGGCACTCCCAATGAGAGTATGTTGAAACAATCACAATTGTACAGATTCATCTTTCAACGAGTTAGATGAGCACCAAAGGTGGAAGGTAGTCACATGATTTCCTAGATCTTTGTTAGGCTTGGATTCAAACTTTGGTATGTCTGAAAGAAACTTCATCGGCATAGGAGGCCAATGCGGATCGTGACAGATAGGGTCATTCAACAACCTTGTCAAGTCTGGAAAATGCAAGGTTGCCAGGAAAGGTAGTTTGGGTTGTTGGTGATAACCTGGGAAAAAGGGACCTGGAGTTTGACTGGCACCAGGTTTCCATGAAAAGTTTGATGGTTGGCTTGGGTTCTGGTAAAAACCATGGCCATGAACAACGTATGGATTTTGCGTGTGAGGAGACATCATCGACTGATTCCCAAAATAGGACGTAGATGGATGGGCGTGCATTACATTCGGAGGACTTTGGGAAGGGTTGCCCCATGCCGATCCCGTAGGGATGGGCATAGTACCTTGTCCAGGGTTTTATTGACTGTGGAAAGAATTGCCCCAGATCAACATTCCTGATGAAGGAATGGATCCCTACCAAGAATTCCATGGCCCTGATGCAGAAGAAGTTCTTGGGTTTTCCCCCTGTGCAGGAATAGTACCCTGCATAGGAATAGGTTGTCTNTTAGGTTTTGTCCATGTTGAAAAGGATTGGTTAACATAGTAGGTTGTTGCTGTGTCACAAACTTTTGGGCTTCTGCAAGCCAGGGACATAAGTGGGTCGGGTGGTCTTCCACGCACAGGTTGTACGGATACCTTACCTTCCATTTCTCAGTGTTTCCCCCGCCAACATTATCCGTGGGTTTCTTATCCCCCTTACCCTTCTTTCATTGTTTTTTATTTCCTTCAGGTTGCTAGGTGACCTTTGGATTTTTCAATTGCACTATGTGTACATCCGACGTCTTAGTAGGGGGAGCAACCAAAATAGTAGTTTGGCTGGTTGTTGTGTGTTGTATAGACAATTGTTGCAACTGCTTCGTCAGTTGCTCAGCGGGCTTTGTTTGTGTTGAACCAACAATACCATCGGCATGTGGTCCAACTCTCTGTCTGGTTTTATCAAGTATTGAGTGTGTCGCATCTGGCAAGATCTCGTATAATAAACCGGATTGAGAATAGATGAGCTCAAGCTGTTGAGCTCTCATGATGGTGTCTTCTTCGGAAAACACTCCTGAAGTCACGACGTCTTTGGATAATTGTGGGACCAAAGACTTAAGGAACCACTTTAGTAGGAATGTTGGTGGGACTTGTACCTTAATTAAACTCTTCTGGCATCTCCATTCTCGGATGTGATCAGAGATATGGTTCGCTTTTGTCTGGGAGAAATTGGCTAGCAATTTTGTGCCATCATCGTATTTCACAGGTAATTGGAAATGGTTTAGGAAGGCCATTGCCAATTTGCCGAAGGAAGAGTATCTTGAGTGGTCAAGCTCAATGTACCATTTCATGGCACTCCCAATGAGAGTACGTTGAAACAATCACAATTGTACAGAGTCATCTTTCAACGAGTTAGATGAGCACCAAAGGTGGAAGGTAGTCACATGATTGCCTAGATCTTCGTTAGGCTTGGATTCAAACTTTGGTATGTCTGAAGGAAACTTCGTCGGCATAGGAGGCCAATGCGGATCGTGACAGATAGGGTCATTCAACAACCTTGTCAAGTCTGTCAAATGCAAGGTTGCCAGGAAAGGTAGTTTGGGTTGTTGGTGATAACCTGGGAAAAAGGGACCTGGAGTTTGACTGGCACCAGGTTTCCATGAAAAGTTTGACGATTGGATTGGGTTCTGGTAAAAACCATGGCCATGAACAACGTATGGATTTTGCGTGTGAGGAGACATCATCGGCTGATTCCCAAAATAGGACATAGATAGATGGGCGTGCATTACATTCGGAGGACTTTGGGAAGGGTTTCCCCATGCCGATCCCGTAGGGATGGGCATAGTACCTTGTCCGGGGTTCCATTGACTGTGGAAAGAATTGCCCCAGATCGACATTCCTGATGAAGGAATGGATCCCTACCAAGAATTCCATGGCCCTGATGCAGAAGAAGTTCTTGGGTTTTCCCCCTGTGCAGGAATAGTACCCTGCATAGGAATAGGTTGTCTGAAACCAGATAACCTGGGAAAAAGGGACCTGGAGTTTGATTGGCACCAGGTTGCCATGAAAAGTTCAACTGCTAGTTTGGGTTCTGGTAAAAACCATGGCCATGAACAACGTATGGATTTTGCGTGTGAGGAGACATCATCGGCTTATTCCCAAAATAGGATGTAGATGGATGGGCATGCATTACATTCGGAGGACTTTGGGAAGGGTTGCCCCATGCCGATCACGTAGGGATGGGCATAGTACCTTGTCTGGGGTTCCATTGACTGTGGAAAGAATTGCCCCAGATCGACATTCCTGACGAAGGAATGGATCCCTACCAAGAATTCCAAGGCCCTGATGCAAAAGAAGTTGTTGGGTTTTCCCCCTGTGCAGGAATAGTACCCTGCATAGGAATAGGTTGTCTGAAATCGAGGTTTCCCCCAGTCGAGAAAGTAGCCGACGAGAAGGCATTGTTACCAAATGCACCGAACAAAGAAAATGGTGTCGAACCTACCAACATATTATGCAAAGGTGGTCCTTGAATCCCTACTCCAAGTAAACTATGGTGTACAGGTGGCACAGCGGATGGCTGGTGCATGCCACCGAGCGAAGGGGACGAAGGAGGTATATGACCTCCCCCATAAGGGAAAGCGTTAAAAGGAGCAAGAGTTCCCCCCATGTGGCCTTGCAGAGGAGCATTAGAGCTCCCTGCCCCCATACCTGAAGTTTGTGAAGTGGAGTAGGAAAGTACAGGACTTGTACTTGAACTAGGCATCCCGTATGAGAACAGAGGGATTGTTTCACTTGGTGGGAAAGGGGTTGTGTCCACCACCATAGATGGGATCAGACCACTGTGTGAGGTAGAGGCGACCGAGACCATGGTGGCTCGAACTGGTGACGGTGGTTTAGGAGGTGGAAACTCTCCTATGGTGACAACCGTAGTGGGAATTGAAGAATTCCCAGAAGGAGTAACAACATTTGTTTCCATTGCTGCATGAGACACTGTCTAGCACCCGTAAGGGTGAATTGGTATGATGTTGGGCGCAAAAAGATCAGTGGTTGATGTTTTAGGTGGACCAAGAGCTTTTGCTCCAAAGTCTAAAACAGTCGATTTCTCCGGATGTTGGTCGAGCATAATTTCGTGTGACCCGGTCGCTTCAAAAGACCCTTGTTGGTATAGATTTCGCCTTAGTGGTGGCGGGGGTGGCTCCAGTGTAACCGGTGATAGGCCCTGCAGCCTTCGTGACCAACAGAGCTCGTGATCCTCCACTGTGTGAGAAGATAAAAAAAACTCTAGGGNTCTACTGTCCTCCAACTTCTTTGCTCTATCTTTATCTTTGCGCAAGGAAGGCTAAAGGGTTGGGACAAAGGGAATATGCAATTGGGTATAGTTTCTTTACTATGATTCTCCTCTTCCAAATGGGACCCCTAACCCTTCTTTTATGGGCTAGAAGAAGCTAGGTATTTGGACGAACCATCGGCCATGCATGGATGGAAGGTTCAGTTAACTCACCCAAAACTGTGTGTTCCGTCGGCAACTTTACTTTTTTTGTGCTTTTGTAGGTACACGCGGGCTTTTTTGGGTCAGCGAGCGTGTACACGCGTGCAGTAATAGAGAAGGGTGTGTGGGACTTTATAAAAACTATTTTTAAGAAGAGTTGTTCAACAGTTCTTTGGAAAACAAGGAATCTGAGATGGCTTGATGCCAGGTAAGCTTGTATGGTGCAAATTAGGGTTATAACACCCCTGGCTTTTGAAAGTCGACCACTCAAGGGAAAGGACTTACACAAACCCATTTATGAGAAGGAAATGATGGCAATACTACATGCATTGAAGAAATGATGTCCTTACCTAATAGNTTTGGTTTGCCAACAAAATAAGGTTGAAACAATTAAGACCCCGGGTCTTTTACAACCATTAGCCATCCCAAGTCAGCGTTGGGAGGAGGTTTCCATGGATTTCATCACAGGGTTAGCGAAGTCTGAAGGAAAGAGTGTCATGATGGTGATTGTTGATAGACTGACCAAGTACACACACTTTTGTGCACTCTCTCATCCCTTCAAAGATAGTATAGTTGCCACCGCATTCATGGATACAATTAAAAATCTACATGGCAACCCAAAGATTATTGTAAGTGACAGAGATCCCATCTTCATTGGACATTTTTGGACAGAATTTTTTTCTTGCTTGGGTACTCAATTGGCTCATAGATCATCCTATCATCCTCAATTTTATGGACAAACCGAGATAGTGAACAAATGTCTGGAAGGCTACCTTTGTTACTTCGTCTTTAATAAACAAACACAATGGTTCAAATGGTTACCCTTGGTAGAATGGTGGTATAACACTTCCTTTCATACTACAACAAAAATGACACCATTTATGGCACTCTATGGATACCACCCT